>MJUT01045532.1:1145495-1158148 GCA_002080005.1 Gigantidas platifrons | reverse complement strand
GGACATGCATTAAATAAAAGAATACACACAGGCTGGTAGATAATTAAAATGAATTAAAGCCACCTTTATTGATCTCGTTAAATCTTTTTTAAGAATCTGCAGTTGACCTTTATATAATACTGAAATTGCATATTGATTTGTTTTATGAAAACTATGTGCATTGAATGTAAAACAAATTTATTTATTGTTAATCAGGATCAAAAGGTTGTTAAAGTCAAAAGTTTTAATGATTTTTTTCCCTAGCTGATATAAAGTTATATGTTGTACTTTTAGACAAATTGTTTTACCAAGACTGAAATTGACACAGAGATTTTAATTACAATGGCAACTCCCTGTTGTTTCTATTTTCATCAAATAAATGTAATATTTTACGACATGTATTGACGTACTTCATCAATACACTTTGGTAACAAAGGTTGTAATGAAAACGTAGATATCAAATTTAGTGCGCACTACGCGTTTCTGGTATAACCTTAATCAGCTACGTTACTGGAATAACCTTAATCAGCTACGTTACTGGAATAACCTTCATCAGCTACGCTCAAAATCAAAAGATTGAAAAGCCAAATAATTTAAAGTTTTGGGAGCAATACAGATAAGAGAAAAAGCAATGCAAAAATACCTGTTTTTTTCCATTCTCAGGGGTTCTTTTCAAAGACATTGATTACTATGCAGATAACATCATGTTAAAATGTTAATAAAAGCAAAGATATCTGATTTAGTGCGTGCAGTGTTTTTAGAATAGAGTTCATCAAGTACGTTGAAGGACAAAATATTGGAAAACCAAATAATCCGAGGAAAATCTTTCGGAGCAATAAAACCAAAGGGCCTTAAGATGATAGCAAAAATCTACTAAAACACATATCACTGAGGAAGTAGAACAATTTGGTTTCCCTGACATTTGAAGTGAATCTTTTTTTTGCACTCCTCATTTTTCTTGTATCAACAAATACAAACCTAATAAACATTCCTGGTGGACATAAATGAAAAGTTCAAGCTCGAGTTCCCTTTATTGTGATGAAAAACAAAGCAGATGTAATATTACATCCGAATATTCAAACAGCAAGCTAAAAACCTAAGGTCGTTCACTTCATATTGCCGGCAACAAAGATAATATTCACAATTTTCAAATCAATACAGTTTTGCATCAAGCAAATGAAACGATTTACCACATAGTGATCACACTTCATATATTGAATTTTGTCTTTTTTTTACCTGTGTGTTGATCAGTTTTCCATTGTTGTCTCTTTTACCACAAATATTACAATCGTAAAGCTATACTGAACTCAATATGTTATATAATTTTAAAAAATCCTTTTTTCTCAGTTTTTGCTATAAAATATTATTATAATCTAGTAATAGATGAGTACAATTAAGTAAGCACATAGTCTTATAAGTGTCAATTACACTACTGTTAAAGTTCTATGTGACGAAGGAATGTCGCCTGGTCGGCTTAGTCTTGGATGGTAATTTCTGCTTGCAGGAACGGTGTTTGAGTAGTATGGATACTTTGTTGTCAATATTTCTATGCTTCTTTAACTTGAGTCGTTGCGTGCCTCCTGTTGATATCTGGATATGGTTTGTTAGCTTGTGTTGTCTGGAGTATTTCTATTAGGACGAAGATGTTGGGGTGTTGGTGGTTGGCATACTTCTTTAATTTGCTGTGACATTTCTCTTGGTAGTTGTTGGTACGTGTTTCCGCATTGGCGAATTGGTTCCATTGCTGACGGTTGCTTCCTTCTACCCAGTACTCTGTTGCATAATCGGCGAAAGCTGTAGTGTAATCTCCTAATTATCTTCTAGTGCGTTGAATCATACTCATTCGACTAGCTCCAATGATACCAGTGCTGCTTGTTTTACAAAAAGTCAGACGTTATCGTTATATCAGTCAGTGGTGGGAAGTCCAAGTTTCTGTATCTTTCTCCAGATGCATTGAGCATAGTCACAGAAGCAGCTTTTCAAAGTAACAGATGTTGAATTTGAATTTTGAATTGTTGGTGCTTAACGCCACGTTCAGCTATATCATGGCGACCAGTTTTAGTGGTTGAAGAAGTCGGAGTACCCGAAGAGAACCACCGACCCTGGCCAAGCAACTGGTAAACTTCATCACTTGCGGCTGCGAGTCGAGTGTACCCTTTTTTGTAATTCACAAAGCTGGCGGCGAACCCAGATCGTATTGGTGATAGGTTTGTATGAGTTGTTAGATCCAACGATCTAACTCATGGAGCCACGCGGGCCCCCTGATGTTGATGACAAGTGGTCTTGAGAAAGTTGCAGTAACAGTCGTAGATTGCTGTGCTCTTATCGGGTAGTAATCCAAAGACGTGTGAGGGTTGAAAAGGACAAACAACGATCCACAAGATACTACATAGAATGCTGAAGATTGAGTAACACGAACCCCACTGAAAACCGGGAGTGAACTTAGGTGCTCCGGAAAAGGAAATAGTTCTTGCGCCAATAGTGGCGCCTGTTGTGAAAGACGATTATAAAATATGATGAAAATCAAGCTATTGATTGCTAAATTTATCTTTGTTCAGTTTAAACTGATTTTATTTGCCAATTTAATAGACAAAATGAAGTAGACACAAGTTAAACAAACTTGTGAAGTCTTCTCCAATGTAGTTTTGCAGAAAAACAATACGATGTGAATGTCTTATTCACAATAATTTCACATTTATAAGAAATTGTCATTTATAACTTGTGAAATAGCATAATTATGAATCAAACACATTTAATTTATCACATATTAGTACCCAATTTACTCACTTAAAGAGACATTGGTCAATCGTAAATATAATAATATAATGTTTAATGACTTCAAATGCCCATGACTGTTGCTAAAATACCATTTCTGTAGGAGACATGAACATATAATTGTAATTTGCTCTACATCCAATTAGTCATAGTTATCACAAAGATAAAAACCGACCCATTGTTCCATTATTGCAATGTAAGACAGGTTAAATATGATTTTTCTGGTAGTAGGACGTTGATACATCTGTTGCCAGCCAAAATAAACATAGGTATGATTCGGCAAGGGATGGACCAATGTAAACTAGAGATACGGATGGAAAATCACAGATTTGTCATTTACTATTAAGGGATATAACCCTCTGAACCATCAAAACAAATATTAGAGAAACCCAACGAGACAATAAAGAATGGGAAATCAAAGGACATGTGTAACATTATGAACAAGACACTGAACGAAGAACTGAACGAAGACCAAACAAAACCCCAGAAAACTAAAAAAGGGTCGCTGCTCCCACCAAAAAAAGAAAAATAACGGAACTGAAGCCAAGTGTACGCGAAGGGTAAGCAGTTACTATGTCTCATAAGAATTCGAACCTACCTGTGTATTCTGGCCCAACATATTGTTAATAAATTGTATATAACTTACATATGGCGAATTTTCGTTATAAAACGGAAATCTGATATATTGTTGATAAAACGCCAAATCAAAGAAGTGCTAAAGTTCATAATCGATAGCGGTCTGTATGCAATAGCCGTTGGTATTTTGCATTACTGTCAAAGGATTTGCTTAAAGGGAACTTAAGTCATAAATAGAGCGGAAATCAAGATGGATGAAATGGATGTGCATATAATATACATAGATAAAACTTAATCCACACGATGACATTATAATCAACACAGACTAAGATGGGTTTTGCATCTAGGAAGTCTTTTCGTGTGCCTCTTCGGACGCAGTAGTTCATGTCCCAAACCCATTCGTTTCCCCTTGTATCTTTTTTCACGAGTAATTGGAACATATATGAACATATTCATTCTAGGTACTTTACGGTGTCGACACTTGCTTGACTTTCCAATCCTAATTTAAGTTTCAAAACATCCATATTACTACCAGTCAACGGAGATCACTCTAGTATACTACATAATTACTATATATGACATTTGACAGTAAACTATATTTGACAAACAGACAAAAATATAAATTTTTATAATTGAAATGTTTTTGTAAATTCTGGTTTAATCTATTTTTCAGAACTGGCGAGTACATGGAAATGTAAAATATATTCTCGCAACTACAAAACCAATTAGCGAACATATTGGTCGTAAGTACAATTATAATAAACCGTAGGTGAACAGTAGGGACGATTTATCAATTTTAGATAGTAAAGCTACATGTAAATATAAACGAAATCGACAGGATTAATGAAATACAAGTTTATCGTTTTATATTTTTGTTTTTTAAATAAATACAATTCTAATTTATCCTTTAAGCATTGAAATGTAGCAAACATATATAACCAAATCTGTGTAGATGGACATGCATTAAATAAAAGAATACACACAGGCTGGTAGATAATTAAAATGAATTAAAGCCACCTTTATTGATCTCGTTAAATCTTCTTTAAGAATCTGCAGTTGACCTTTATATAATACTGAAATTGCATATTGATTTGTTTTATGAAAACTATGTGCATTGAATGTAAAACAAATTTATTTATTGTTAATCAGGATCAAAAGGTTGTTAAAGTCAAAATTTTAATGATTTTTTCCCTAGCTGATATAAAGTTCTATGTTGTACTTTTAGACAAATTGTTTTACAAAGACTGAAATTGACACAGAGATTTTAATTACAATGGCAACTCCCTGTTGTTTCTATTTTCATCAAATAAATGTAATATTTTACGACATGTATTGACGTACTTCATTAATCCACTTTGGTAACAAAGGTTGTAATGAAAACGTAGATATCAAATTTAGTGCGCACTACGCGTTTCTGGTATAACCTTAATCAGCTACGTTACTGGAATAACCTTCATCAGCTACGTTACTGGAATAACCTTCATCAGCTACGTTACTGGAATAACCTTCATCAGGTACGTTACTGTAATAACCTTCATGAGCTACGTTTCTGGTATAACCTTAATCAGCTACGTTACTGGAATAACCTTCATCAGCTACGTTACTGGAATAACCTTCATCAGCTACGTTACTGGAATAACCTTCATCAGGTACGTTACTGTAATAACCTTCATCAGGTACGTTACTGGAATAACCTTAATCAGCTACGCTCAAAATCAAAAGATTGAAAAGCAAAATAATTTAAAGTTTTGGGAGCAATACAGATAAGAGAAAAAGCAATGCAAAAATACCTGTTTTTTTCCATTCTCATGCGTTCTTTTCAAAGACATTGATTACTATGCAGATAACATCATGTTTAAAATGTTAATAAAAGCAAAGATATCTGATTTAGTGCGTGCAGTGTTTTTAGAATAGCGTTCATCAAGTACGTTGAAGGACAAAATATTGGAAAACCAAATAATCCGAGAAAAATCTTTCGGAGCAATAAAACCAAAGGGCCTTAAGATGATAGCAAAAATCTACTAAAACACATATCACTGAGGAAGTAGAACAATTTGGTTTCCCTGACATTTGAAGTGAATCTTTTCTTGCACTCCTCGTTTTTCTTGTATCAACAAATACAAACCTAATAAACATTCCTGGTGGACATAAATGAAAAGTTCAAGCTCGAGTTCCATTTATTGTGATGAAAAACAAATCAGATGTAATATTACATCCGAATATTCAAACAGCAAGCTAAAAACCTAAGGTCGTTCACTTCATATTGCCGGCAACAAAGATAAAATTCACAATTTTCAAATCAATACAGTTTTGCATCAAGCAAACGAAACGATTTACCACATAGTGATCACACTTCATATTTTGAATTTTGCCTTTTTTTACCTGTGTGTTGATCAGTTTTCCATTGTTGTCTCTTTTACCACAAATATTACAATCGTAAAGCTATATTGAACTCAATATGTTATATAATTTAAAAAAATCATTTTTTCTCAGTTTTTGCTATCAAATATTATTATAATCTAGTAATAGATGAGTACAATTAAGTAAGCACATAGTCTTATAAGTGTCAATTACACTACTGTCTAAGTTCTATGTGACGAAGGAATGTCACTTGGTCGGCTTAGTCTTGGATGGTAATTTCTGCTTGCAGGAACGGTGTTTGAGTAGTATTGATACTTTGTTGTCAATATTTCTATGCTTCTTTAAATTGAGTCGTTGCGTGCCTCCTGTTGATATCTGGATATGGTTTGTTAGCTTGTGTTGTCTGGAGTATTTATATTAGGACGAAGATGTTGGGGTGTTGGTGGTTGGCATACTTCTTTAATTTGCTGTGACATTTCTCTTGGTAGTTGTTGGTACGTGTTTCCGCATTGGCGAAGTGGTTCCATTGCTGACGGTTGTTTCCGTCTACCCAGTACTCTGTTGCATAATCGGCGAAAGCTGTAGTGTAATCTCCTAGTTGTCTTCTAGTGCGTTGAATCATACTCATTCGACTAGCTCCAATGATACCAGTGCTGCTTGTTTTACAAAAAGTCAGACGTTGTCGTTATATCAGTCAGTGGTGGGAAGTCCAAGTTTCTGTATGTTTCTCCAGATGCATTGAGCATAGTCACAGAAGCAGCTTTCCAAAGTAACAGATGTTGAATTTGAATTTTGAATTGTTGGTGCTTAACGCGACGTTCAGCTATATCATGGCGACCAGTTTTAGTGGTTGAGGAAGCCGGAGTACCCGGAGAGAACCACCGACCCTGGCCAAGCAACTGGTAAACTTTATCACTTGCGACTGCGAGTCGAGTGCACCCTTTTTTGTAATTCACAAAGCTGGGCGCGAACCCAGATCGTATTGGTGATAGGTTTGTATGAGTTGTTAGATCCAACGATCTAACTCATTGAGCCACGCGGGCCCCCTGATGTTGATGACAAGTGGACTTGAGAAAGTTGCAGTAACAGTCGTAGATTGCTGTGCTCTTATCGGGTAGTAGTCCAAAGACGTGTGAGCATATGACATAGCCGATCATTGCATGTAGGATGTAGAGTTGTGATTGATTGATTCATTGGTGTTTAATGTCCAGCGAGCAATTTTTCAGCTATATTCAGGACGATGTAGAGTTGTGTAAATTGAGTTGGTGAAGTGTAGAAAGTGCCGTCTTCATATATGATGACTACTGCTACAAGTTTGGTGAGGTTGCGAGCTGTAGTAAACATGAGGATTTTATTTGTGTTTCCGTCATCTGCGAATAACAGCTGTTTATATCTCAAGGTCGGTGTCCATTTGCTGTCAAGCTGTATTGCATTGGTGCTCCATTAGGTATTTTTAAGAATTAATTGACGTAAGCACAATGTAAGAGCTAATTCTAGTCGTAGATGACCTTATCCCTTATATATCAATCTATAATTGATAATAAGAGATGTGTGTCAGATACTGATTAGCTAAAAGAAAAACAATTGACACAATTAAACAGGTCAACAACATCGTGGTATGCTTTGTATTGAATGATCTTGAACTAAATTGATCAAATCTTGCACTGCTTGTAGCTTTCATTATTGACAAATATCTTACAATCATGACCCCAGGAATACGATACGATGTGAATCAATTAATACAAACATACATTGCCTTCAATATGTAATGTTTGGTAGGTACGTTTGAACTATGTTTGAACTCATCGTGTTGACGTTCTTGGAAATAATAACTTAAATTGAAATATCATTTTTTTAGTTATATGAGGGGACATAATGTGGAATGAAAATACCGTCTGATTGAAATCGTTCCCAGATATAATTGAGCATATATACAAATAGAGACTAAACATAATATACATATGCCCCATCAATTTTTCTGGCTTGGTAGCGGAAGTTCAACAGTCCAAGCCATGTAGGTGTTTTCAACATATTTTGCCTCCTAGGTATCAAACAGAGTTGGAGATAACATGATATAGTAACTACTTTTAAAAATCATTTCAATACAGAAATTATGTTCTCAATAGTTATCGGATCGAAAACTGTTGTACATGAATGAATATATCTTTAAGCTACACACTATAAAATATATTTGGCCATTGTATTGTCTGCCGCTCCCAATAACCCTTTTCTTCTCCAAACTTTTCTTAAGCATCGATATTTACCAATTCCAGGCACGAAATGTGATGGAGTTAAACTAAGTAGTTGGATCACAGTCCCCTCTTGAAAAGTGTATATTCAACAGCAACACAAATCTCAATATACAATAAAAACATACCCTGCACAGATCCAGTTCGTCTTAAAACGATATTGAGACAAAATAGAATGAAAACATAAACATGGACAGTAAATAGCAGACTTAATTTGCTGCTTCTCTGTCATGTTCGTAGAAATAGATACTAAGAGTAAAGAACCGTCTAGCACATAAATGCGCGACGTATCCCCCCGCACTTGCATAATATTTAGTTTTATATATTTATAAAACGCAGCTTTGCAGTCTTAATGTACAACATACTTGCAAGCCACATGCAAAACAGTATTCAAATCTATCCATGTTTACTAAAGTTATCGCGTAAACAAGACACAGTTCTCAAAATTGGTGATTTTTCAACGAAAAACTAAAATTTTCCCCTAAAACACTTGCTCCAAATATTTCCATGTAAGAACCCATACATGATAATGATATTTACAAACTACATGCAAACAGTTATTCAAATCTATCCATGTTTACTAAAGTTATCGCGTAAACAAGACACAATTTTCAAAATTGGTGATTTTTCAACCAAAACCTAAGATTTTCCCCCAAAATCCTTGCTTCAAATATTTCTATGTTAGAACCCATCCGAGATAATGATAATTACAAGCCACATGCAAAAAATTATTCAAATCTATCTATGTTTACTCAAGTTATCGCGTAAACAAGAAAGTGTGACGGACGGACAGACAGACGGACGGCCGCTATTGCTATATCCTTCACCGCTATCGCGGAGGGATAATAAGTGGAGAAATATATCAACACATGGACTGTTCTGGTAGTGTCGTGATGTCCGTTGCGATTTCTGCATAAAAACGATGTCCGGTTCGTCTCTACCTCCAGTTGTTTGTATGAGGACTCGTATCTTTATTTACGTTATTTGTGTTTGTTTGTGAATAGTTGTGTCCAGCACATATTGTGTTATGTATTTATTTTGTTTTCTTTGTCTTCGTCTTATATACCATATGGTGCCAGTGTGTATGGATTATCAATTGTTGATTGCCCCTTCGATGTTCTCTAACGTTTATACAGAAATCAAATGCAGTGTATTGGTTTGATACAAATCAGATGTAATCATCATAATATCATCAAAAACGTAACTTCTCGCCATGGTAAAAACTCTCTCACTCAGTGAAGCATTGTCTCAATAGCAGCTTTGACATTATTATTCTAATTTGTCTTTGTCACTACATATCTGAAGCATAAATTAAAGAGTTATTAATGATACACATTTTTAATGCTTCATTAATCAATATCCTATTAGAAGAACTAGTTTGTATGATACATTTTGTATTATGTATATAAATGACGGAACTATATCTTGATATTAATGTGTGGATTGTTTATGATCTTTGAACTCTGATCTGATGTGAGTAGCTTGTCGTGTATAATAGGACACATTGTTAATTCATTTTTATGTTCCATCTAGGTACCTTGGTTCAAATGAAGATTCGTGAACCTGAAGCCCACATACCTGCTCAGCGCGCCCTCGGGTGACAGGTAGGGAACTCTCTCGATGGGGGTGTTGTCCTATTATAACACGGAAAGCATGACTTTGGACCATAGTGAGCAACGTGTGTGGAGAGTGTACCGCAATCTGCACGATAAAGACATATTTGTGTATTTCAAAATAGAGTCGGTGGAATGTGGTCGCTACAAAAGAATTATATTTTTCATCCTTGCCCAACTCTCCATTCTTGTTTAGTAGCAATCAGAAGTCGTTGACCCAGTTGACGCATCCATTCCGTCATACTTAGATAGTTTTTATATATTATTGAACTTGTTCTTGTCCTCGATATAAGTGAAATACTGTTTTTACCTCTAGTAGGCCTTCCCCCTGCTGATCCGGACGCAGTAGTTCGTGTCCCAAACCCATTCGGTTACCTTATATATTTTCACCAATGATTGGAACATATGACCATATTCATATTTTGGTACGTCCAGGTATCTTACACCTGATGAACTTTCCATGCGTAATTTAAGTTTTAAGACTTCCGTATCACCACCAAGCTACGAATATCACTCTAGTGTACTACATAATTAATATATATGACTTGCCAATAAAACTATATTTGACAAAAAATAAATAAAAATAACTTATCATTTTCTACAATTCAAAAGATTTTCAATTTTGGCACAATTTATTTTTTCAGAACTGGCGAGTACGTGGAAATGTAAAATATATTCTGGCAATTACAAAAACAATTAGCGAACAATAATAATGATAAATCTTAGCTGAACAGTATGGACGATTTATGAATTTTAGATAGTATAGCTAAATATAAACGAAAATCGACAGGAATATTGAAATACAAGTTTATCGATTTTTTTTTTTTAAATAACTACAATTCTAATTTGTCCTTTAAACATTGAAATATAAGACAAAACATAACCATGTCCTTGTATCAAAAGAATACACATAGGCTTGTAGATAATTAAAATGAATTAAATCCACCTTTATTGATCTCGTTAAATCTTTTTTAAGAGTCCGCAGTTGAACTGAATATAATACTGAAATTGCATATTGATTTGTTTTATGAAAACTATATACATTTAATGTAAAACAAATTTATTTATTGTTAAGCAGGATCAAAAACGATTTTTTCCCTAGCTGATGTAAATTTCTATGTTGTACTTTTACACAAATTGTTTTACAAAGACTGAAATTGACACAGAGATTTTAATTACAATGGCAACTCCCTGTTGATTCCTATTTTCATCAAAGAAATATAATATTTCTCGACATGTTTTAACGCCTTTCATCAAACTCTCTTTTGTAACAAGGATTATTTGACCTTACATAATATGGTAGAAATAGCAATATTTTCCATATCACTAATGGCTTAAATTCTTTGCACCGGAAATGACACATCGGAAAGCAATACATGGTTAAATCTGCAGAAAATCGGATGCACAGTAATCTGGAAGGGTGCAGGACGTTTCGTATCCTGGTCATTTCGTACCAGGTCGTTTCGTACCTAGATCGGGACGTTGCGCACCGGGGTGAAAATGCATAGTGAGACGTTTCGTACCTTCTTTTCAACTCAAAGATTTGTACTAAACTCGTTAATTAAAATGTTGTATGCATAGGTGAAACTCTGGAACTACTTCCGGTTATGAATGTTAAAAAATGACTCAAAATCGCTATGTGTTCTAGCCCATTAAGCATATACCATGGGACTGACAATATAATTAAACAGAGTTTCATTTCTTCCTCCTCCTGTCCGAAATATTATTTTCTATGAAATTGAGACGTTGAGTTTGTGTCCCCCTATTTACCCCCCCCCTTTTTAAGAAAGTCTGGATCCGCCATCGGTCTACTTTGAAAAACAATTATAGGTCCATATATTTCTGAGTTAATATTGTTAAAAAAAGAATATTGGACTTCGTCCCAAGTTAGGTAACACCTATTATCATATTGTTTTCCTATATAAAAGTAATAAGACAACTTGGATATTTTCGGAAAATTCGCTTAAGAGAGAGACAACCAGGAGAACAAAACAAACATATATAACTTAGAGGGAAACAATTAGTTGTCGCCCGGTTTACAACACTGGACAACCGGAAGTGTGTTGAAAATCTGAGTTATTTTAAGTACGGTTCCGTTATTGTATTTTCTATAGGTGTGAAACCTATAATTAATTCCTTTTAGGTTTTCTACTAAATTTGAATTGTTTTTTTGAACTACCTGGCTATTTGATCTAAAGCTAAACTTTTCAATACCATATATTTTCTGAAATGTACATGATTCCTCTACGTTCTGTCAACATATCATGGGATGTTTAAAGTCTTGCAGTGAAATGCCAGGCTATGGAAAACGCCTACTCTAAAAATAGCTCCCTCATCCTCGGGAAATTCAGTATGTATAGGCCATGCATCAACTTTTCCATAGAGGTATCCCCGTGTGACAATAAATCGGTCAGTCATTGGATAATGTTTAGTTATTTTTTTCATGTTTGAAAAGTAAAAATTTTTTTCTTTGCAATTATGTTCCTCATCTATTCTTGCTCACATGTTTAAAGTTCCATGGAAAAAAGATCGATAATAATAACACACTGACCCATATTTTTTTACTATCCTTTTTCCAAATGGCGTCCTATTACGTCACATAAGGCCAGTCAAAGGTCAATAAAGCACATGTTTTTGTCATAGGCCAACTAAATTTAAAAAGTAAACCAGATTAAGAAAGTACAGTATTTTAGCTTTTTCGATGTAATTGTTTTGTCTGAAAAATTTCAAAAGATGTTTTTTTTTAAATAGTTTGAAATTGAAGCATTAAAACTTAATTCATGATGCAAATATTAAACTTGCTCCATAAAATAAAGTATTTAATCCAGTGAATTTTTTGTTTTTGCTTTTGTCAATACAATCTATTAGACTGACTACATTATGTCATACTTTTGTAAAGCAATTTAATTATTTTTATCACATTTAATATCACAGAATACATCACTCACTCACAAAGAACAATCAGCCATTTTGGTAGAATGTGAATGATAAATCATCATATTTTCAAAGTATTTTAAAATACAATTTGCATGGCCTACATTCCAGAAACGGTCATGAACTGTGATGACAATTATGTCAACAAACCGGAAATGTAAAAATG
>MJUT01045532.1:1120020-1145228 GCA_002080005.1 Gigantidas platifrons | reverse complement strand
TATAACATACAATTAAATCCCTCAAATTTGGGCTCAAAATAATCCCTATATATTTAACTTTAATTATCAATGTCAATTATTCCATTCCATACAACAAAGAAAAGGGAACTTTTTTCTTTAAAAGAGACTACTTTTGTATATGTTCTAAGCTCTGATTGGTCAATATCAAGATCTAACTAATCGTTATCAAGTCCTAAGCATCTTAATGTAGTGTCGGTATAATAGAACAGTTTTTTTATTGCATTCCTATGAGGTGAACATCAAGTTGTCAACCCTCAGGAAACAACCACCTTTGGATTGACAACTTTTCATACGAAGGTAATTGTAAATGATTTTATTTTATTTGAGCTTTAGTGTTCAACGCCACTTTCAGCTATATCATGATGACCAGTTTTAGTGGTGGAAGAAACCTGAGTACTCGGAGAGAACCACCGACCATGGGCAAGCAACAGGTAAACTTTATCACTTGCGGCTTCGAGTCGAGTGCACCCTTTTTGTAATTTACAAAGCTCGGCGTGAACCAACGCCGTATTGGTGATAGACTTGTATGAGCTGTTAGATTCAACGACGTAACTCATTGAGCCACCCGGGCCCTGTAATAATCGTATATTGTAAAGATATGGAAAAACAAGGTTAAAATACATGTTTTCTTCCATTCTCATAAGTTCAATTAGCAATTAATTAAAACGTTTAAAATGATAGTAAAAACGTAGGTATATGATTTAGTGCGTATGATGTTTTTTTTATAACAACATGCATCGGGTTCGCTCAAAGTCGAAAGATTGGAAATCAAATTAATATCCAAAACAATCTTTGGGAAGTATAAAACCAAAGTGCCTTAAGATGATACCCAAACTTCGGCTAAGGTCCCATATGCCTTAGGAAGGAGACAGATTTGGATTTCCTGGCTTTAGATGTGAATCTTTTTTGCACTCCTCTTTTTTCTTGTTTCAACAAATACAACCGTAAAAAAACATTCCTGGTGGACAGAAATGAAAAGTTCAAGATCGATTTCCATTTCTTTTGATGGAAAACAAATCAGATGTTATTATACATCCGAAATTTCAAACAGCATACTAAAAAACCCAAATTCCTTCTCGTCATATTGCCGGAAACAAGGACAAAATTCACAATTTTCGAATCAATACAGTTTTGCATCAAAGAAACGAAACGATTTACCACGCAGTGATCATACATTGTACTTCATGTATTGAATTTTGCCTTTTCTTTACCTTTGTCTTTATCTGTTTTCAGGGGCCCGGGTGTGGCTCAATGAGTTAGGTCGCTGGATCTAACAACTCATACAAGCCTATCACCAATACGGCGTGGGTTCGTGCCCGGCTTTGTAAATTACAAAAAAGGTGCACTCGCCTCGCAACAGCAAGTGATAAAGTTTACCAGTTGCTTGCCAATGGTCGGTGGTTCTCTCCGGGTACTCCGGCTTCCTACACCACTAAAACTGGTCGCCATGATATAGCTGAAATATTGTTGAAAGTGGCGTTAAGCACCAAAAATCAAATCATCTTTATCTGTTTTCCAATGTTGTCTCTTTTTCTACGAATATGACAATTCTATGCTGTTACGTAAAGATAATTGAACTCAATATGTTATATAATTTAAAAAGACTTTTTTGTGCTCATTTTTTGTTATACATTGTATTTATGCAAATATATATTATTACATGCTGGTGCATTGAATATATAATTGTATGTAAATCTATTGAGAGGACTTTTGTAAGTTGGTATAACGTGTGGCCGATTAAAATGGTATATAGTAAACAATAAAATAAAAATTAGTTTAATCTAATCTGTTCATGTACCAAATTTACTCGGTGTGTAAACTTGCATGTTATGTAAATTTACACATATATGCAAAAAGCAAGGAGGGTACATGTCCTATTTATGTAATTTGTGTATGTGCATAGTGATGTCCAACACATATTGTGTAGTGCTTTTCTTCGTCTTGTGTACCCTATGTTGCCAGGTTCCCTGAGTTTTCTTCTTTCTATTGCCCCTTCGATATTCTCTAACGTTTAAGGTCATCTGAAAAATAGATCATGTATGTAAATACGTCAAGACGAAGAAAAAACTACACAATATGTATAAGGTATAATGTCATCTACTACTAAAATGAGCTCTTATGCCATGATATAGCTGAGAAATTGCACAATTATTCGCACAGTGCAGCTGCATTAAGGTATTTATTTTTGAAAATTCATTAACGTAAGCACAATGTTAGAGCTAATTCTAGTAGTAGATGATCTTATACCCAACAGATAAGTCTATTATTGATAATAAGAGCTGTTTGTCAAATACTGATTAGGTAAAAAAAAACTGGACATAATTAAACAGGTCAATGGCATCGCTGTGTATTTGGAATTGAAAGATCTTGAACCAACTTGATCAAATACTACTCTGATTGTAGCTTACATTATCTTATGATCATGACCCCAGAAATACGATACAAAGTAAATCATTATACATCGTCTTCAATGTGTGATGTTTGGTAGGAACATTTGAAACGTGGGTGACCACGTCTTGTTGACGTTTAAGGGAAGGATAATATAAATTGAAACAACAGAGTGTTTTAGTTATATGAGGTGTACATAATGTGGAACAAAAACACCGTAACATCAACAGAGTTCTGAAATCTAATAGAAAATACTTACAAACATAACTTATATCACATATATACAAGACCGTTGTCTGTCCTGGCTTGGTACAGTCACTTCACTAAAAAGTGGCGGGTTAGATTAGTTTATGAGTGTAAACCTTCCTTCTTATTGAAATGATGAGGTCATGCAAGTATTTTTTACATTCGAGCGTTAATAGGAAGAAGATTGATTCATAATCATGAACTTTATATATAATACATTGGAATGCATTAAGCTAACACGTACTACACACAGATCGTTCTTTGCTTCGAGTTATCAAAGTTCGAGATAACAAGATTTGACTATTATCTATTAACCTCTATTAATAATTGCATATCAATCCTGAGGCAACAGTGTTCGATTCTAGTGGTGTGCATAATGGGTATGATTCCCGCACAGGTCAGACCATGCACTTTGGTCATAGACAGAAATACCATCAAAATAAACAATTTCCTCTCACCCTATACCACCACTTAATATTTAGATGAAAATCGAGGTCATGGCTTCGGAATAAAATTGGCTTCGTTTTGGTTATTAACGGCAATACAGATATAAGCAAACAATACAGATTCGTTTCCAGAAAAAAAACAAATATATATATACTGAAGGGATAAAGAAACGCAGGGTCAACATTTTAGGTGATTTAATATTATTTATATATATTCGAATGTTTTTTTCAATATTAATATATAAGGATAAAAACACAAATTTAATCAACAAGTTTTTTTAAAATTTCATTAGATTTTGATCAATAATTCATGAGTAATTGAAACCAATGCAACAGTACCCTCCAATATGTTAAAGTGAAATCGATTAACTCGTCAATATCTCGTATCCCCCCCTCACCTCACGCATCTGTTACAACCCTGATTCTCCTGTGGATGGAGTTCATCAGACCATTTATCCTTCTCATGGGATAGTATCCCACTCTTCAAACAAGACAACCCTTAATTGGGTGAGAGTAGCGGGGGCATTCCGACGCCCCCTTACTCTCCTGTCCAGTTCGTCCCACAGATGTTCGATTGGGGACAAATCTAGACTGTACGGAGGCCAATCTAGTGGGTTAATGTTATGATTGGCGAGAAAATCTTGACAAACTCTGGCTACATGGGGCCGGGCGTTATCCTGCTGGAAAATTAGGTGATGCTGTTGCACGAATGGAACTGCAACCTGCCGGAGGATTTCTTCCCTATATATTACGCCTGTTAAATTACAGGCTATCACAATCAATTGCGACTTTAACCCGTGATATATCCCTCCCCAGACCATAAGCAAGCGAGCCACCCCAAACCTATCCCTCTCAAGAACGCAAGCGGCGGCGAAACGTTCCCCACGACGTCGGTATACACGACGTCGACCGTCTGGGCGAAAAAGAGTGAACCGCGACTCATCTGTGAAAAAGACCCGTCCCCATTGTCTCATTGGAAATTGTCTAGGACCATGTGCGGCCAACCAAGCCATACGACGCGCACGACGTGCACGACTGAGAGGAACACCAATGTAAGGTCGACGAACTCGCAGACCAAACTCGCGCAATCGGTTTCTCATATTTTTGGGTGAATGTAGCGATTATGATTGCCTACCGTAGTTAAAGCGTTTTCAGTGGCAGTAACGTGGCGATTACGCAGGTGGGGGAGACGAATAGCCCTGTCTTGACGTGGCGTCGCTACGCGTGGACGTCCCCATCTCGGACGGTCGGCAACCCTTCCAGTATCTGTCAGATGACGGACAAGACGCTCTATGGTGGAAACATTCACACCAAATTGCAAAGCAACTTGTTGCTTTTGACCTTGAATTAGCAATGCCATGGCCTGACCCCTCTGAACTTCCGTCAGTCGTGACATGATTACAAGAGATCCAAATTAACTTTAAATAGTGGAAAGCGATATGTATACCTCAAGAGTATAAAGTGGTATGACACGGTGTGTTGACGAACTTGTTATCATTATTCTGTACTTGTTATTTGCTTTTTATCACTTTCTCTATGCCACATGATACCTTTCACGGTTGAGTAACTTTAGACACCGATTTTAGTGCACACTGACCAAGCCACTCGTCTGCCCAGTTTTCGTAATTTCACTCCACGCAGTTAAAAAACAGGAGTATATTATGTTACCCTGCGTTTCGTTTTCCCTTCAATATATATATATATTAAAAACAAAATAATAAATAAACACTATTTTATTTATGAATGACAACATAAACATGGACAGTACAATAGCGGGGCCAGTGAATGTTCTATGTGCTGCTCCTATGTTATGCCCGCAGTAATAAGAACAAAAACAACACTGTTGCTCACCACCAGACTACGTGGGGCTACATGTCACAACACGGACTGTTTTTCCATAGAACTAGACCTATAGAAATCAATTTCAGTATGTTGGTTTGATACATCATTTCATACAATAAAATACAAACAAAAAATAACTGGGTCTCCAATTTATGTTATGCTGTTTATGTCCTATCGTTTTCTTGTTCTTAAAGATTTAAAGAGTATTCGGATTTCCAATCTGTCGATTTTAAACTTACCCAATGAAGACTAATCCAGAGACGCATCGCGTGTTCTAAATTGGCTAACTACATTTTTATTGCTCTCGTATGATAATGTTGTAAAAACTCACTCACTCAGTGAAGTATTGTTTTAATACCAGTTTTGCCATTATCCTTCTCATTTGTCTTTGTCATTTCATATCAGAAACATAAATCAAAGAGTGATTAATGATACACATTTTTAATGCTTCATTAATCAATATCCTATTAGAAGACCTAATGTGTATGATACATTTTATATTATGAATAAACATGAAAACACTATATTTGATAATCAATGAGTGGATTGTTAATGACCTTTGAACTCTGGTGTAAACAAATTGTTTAAAATAGGATAGATATTGACTTCATTTTATGTTCTACATGGGCACTGGGGAAGACTCGCAAGGCTCAAACGAACATAATTGGGCAACGCGTCCTAGGGTGACATGCATGAGGGTCACACTTGATGGCAGGGGTGTCATGTAAAATAGTGGACCATAATGAGAAACGTGTGTGGTAAGTGTCTCGCCATTGCACGATAAAGACATATTTTGTAGATTTCGGATTAGAGTAGGTGGATTGTATTCGCTACAAAAGACTAAATTGTTCGTCCCTACCCAATTTTCCATTCTTTTTTGAAGTGTCAGTTAAAAGTCGTTGACCAGGTTGACACGTCCATTACTTTTTATATTTAAATATTTGTTTCTATATATTGTTGAACTTGTTGTTGTTCTGAATATAGCTGAATTATAGCTGAAATATAGCTGAATTATAGCTGAAATATAGCTGAAATATAGCTGAAATATAGCTGAATTATAGCTGAAATATAGCTGAATTATAGCTGAAATATAGCTGAATTATAGCTGAATATAGCTGAAATATAGCTGAAATATAGCTGAATTATACCTGAAATATAGCTGAAATATAGCTGAAATATAGCTGAAATATTGCTGAATTATAGCTGAATTATAGCTGAAATATAGCTGAAATATAGCTGAAATATAGCTGAATTATAGCTGAAATATAGCTGAAATATAGCTGAATATAGCTGAAATATAGCTGAAATATAGCTGAAATATAGCTGAATAATAGCTGAAATATAGCTGAAATATAGCTGAAATATAGCTGAAACATAGCTGAAATATAGCTGAATTATAGCTGAAATATAGTTGAAATATAGCTGAATTATAGCTGAAATATAGCTGAAATATAGCTGAAATATAGCTGAATTATAGCTGAAATATAGCTGAAATATAGCTGAAATATAGCTGAAATATAGCTGAAATATAGCTGAAATATAGCTGAAATATAGCTGAATTATAGCTGAAATATAGCTGAAATATAGATGAAATATAGCTGAAATATAGCTGAATTATAGCTGAAATATAGCTGAAATATAGCTGAAAAATAGCTGAATTATAGCTGAAATATAGCTGAAAAATAGCTGAAATATAGCTGAAATATAGCTGAAATATAGCTGAATTATAGCTGAAATATAGCTGAAATATAGCTGAATTATAGCTGAAATATAGCTGAATTATAGCTGAAATATAGCTGAAATATAGCTAAAATATAGCTGAATAATAGCTGAAATATAGCTGAAATATAGCTGAATTATAGCTGAAATATAGCTGAAATATAGCTGAAATATAGCTGAATTATAGCTGAAATATAGCTGAAATATAGCTGAAATAAGCAATAATCAATCAATCTTTTGAGGACTGGTAACGTTTATCAAGACACACACCAATAGTGTTGACCTGCACACACACAGTTTGGTGGATATGGCAAACGACGTTATACCGGTATTCAATTGATGTTGCATCTGTGAATGATAGCGAGCGTTATAATGCAATCACACAACGGGTGAACACGCCTTCAGCTAAAATCACATTCGCTTATATGTTCATTGCGCACAAAAGTCATATAGTTTATAGGGTGGAATTAAAATATCATAAATATGTATTTAGGTTTACGTACAAGTATACAGTAAGTGATTTGATGTTGCTTAACCATTCAGAGAGCATGTTAAAGTTATATTATAGAGATAACAAATGACATTTTGATGCTTTGAGAAGGTTGATGATGCTTGATTTCAATGTGTATTATAGATGCGGAAAGTTGTAGTGCAAGCTCACTGACATTGTAGTCCACCCACAGATAGACATGTAACACCACTCCGTGGAATATCAGTTCTTGATATTATGCAATGCACTAGGGAATAGTTGCATTTACAACCTTTGTTGGGTGATTTATATGTCCCCGAGAGTATCATACTGACATTTGTATTAGAGAGATTTGTCTGTGTAATATACACTTCATATCATCACTAAGGTGAATCCCCGTAAGACATACGTGACACATGTCTACACACCGACAGTTGTGTCAGTGGGCTAGCACTATAAAAATCAACTACTTCCATGATTTAATTATTTCTTCATTTAGTCAATCTATCACTGCAAAATAACAGAAATACAGAAAGTCTGCAGTTATTAGTATAAATTGGCTGGATACAGACGGCATTGTCGCGCCTGAAGTGGGTGATGAATATTTTTCAATGCAAATGCATGAATCTGTTTCCGTTACTTCCGACGTGATATTTGAGACTTTCTCAGCACGTTTTTTTATTTCCGGTTTTTATGTAAATCCTCCTATTTGTTTTGTTTTACATTTATAAATGCATTGATACAATGCATCAAGTATTAGTATTTTTGGTATAACTTGGAATTTCATAACTCTTTAAGGTCAAATGTTATATGCTGAGGCTCACAGACACCTTATGTATCAACAGACATGCCAAAGCCGATTAGTAGTACATTAGACAGTCTCTCATTCACATCCATACCCTAACTAACTAATACAAAATAAAGTGGATTATCCTTCAAACCTGTCTAAGATTATGTTTGCAATCCGTTAGCTGAAAATAGTTATGAAAAAAACATTGCGTCAAGTTAATTGAGAAGGTTACCGGACTGTTAATAGTAATAATAAGTTTACCATGTACATATTGACATTCTGTGGTCTTTAGCCGAGGACATTGGTTTCTGCCGCCAATAATCATGGCCACTATTCTTTAACTGTGAAATGATTAAGACAAACATTTATTAATTGGATTAACTAATAATCAATAGGGACATGTGTAATGTTTTAGATACGAGAGAAATAGTTATTACCCAGTAAAGCATTTGGAAGTATCCAAAAGTACATATATATGTGCTCAAATTGTTTATTATTTTAGAAATTAGCTTAATAATTGCAATATATAAAAGAATAGGTAAGTTTTGGTATATTACACAATTTGAACTCAACAGTTGTAAATGGAGATATTTTCATATAAAATCTTCAAGGGGTGCCCTTGTATTTGCAGGAACATACATAATGAGTTTTTTTGGGGGTTGATATTTCCTGAAGAATAGAAATTAGGCCAACAAATGGCTAAAGAAGCAAGTTTTTTTGCTCTTTATACAAATAATACGTAAATATCAAATTTATTATTTACAACTCTTTTCCATAGTAACCTTGATCAGGGGAACGCCCAAAGCCAAAAGATTTGAAAGCCAAATAATTTAATATTTGAAGGAACAATAGAACAAAAAGGCCAACACATGATCACCAAAATCGCTTAAAGTCACCAATGCCTAATTTGTGATAAAATATATAACTAATACACCATGTTAGTGCCGAAGCACTGAATACTGGGCGGATGATACCCTCGGGGAATGATAGTCCACCAACAGAGGTATCGACTCAGTGATAATACCAAAAACGTAGATATCACATTTAGTGCGCACGAATCGTTTCTGGAATAAACTCGCTAAATATCTTATTTCTGTCATGCAGTAGGAAGAGCTATCAATGTCTCTCACAGCAGAGCAGGTGGGAATTGAAAGCGACGCGAATAATTAAATTAATTGAATGAAGATTATTATTGTGGGTGCTAAGTGCCAATTACAACAATATATCAGTTTTTTATTCGTTGGTTCTACAACAACATAGATCAAACCCACGATCTACCGCACCTGTGGTGAACATGTTAATCATTACATCACCGAAGCGCTTCGCACGCAGAATATTTAAAGATTTAGATAAAAGTGTGTACATCTAATTTAGTATGCATGACATGCTTATGAAATAACCTTCATCGGGTACGCTCACAGTATAAAAAAAAATAGAAAGCCAAAAATTAGAAAAGTCTATGGGAACAAGTAACCCAAAAGGACCTGAACAGGTGCTGAACTTTATATATTTAATAACTTACATTTTAGGTGCTTCAAATGTCAAATATATATATATCTAATAATCTATGTCAGATGAGATATAAAGATGGGGCGTTATATATATAGCGGAAACTGACACCAACTGATTCGACTAACTCCTCTTTTTCTCTAGAATATTGCGCCTCAAACAAATACGGCTAAATGAGAAACATAAGTTGTACCCTTTGGAATTCTAACTGCCTGTTGAACACATAGACCACCAAAATCAACAAATGCATTGTCGATCAAAAGGTCCAGTAATTTGAAAATAACTATTTCAGGGTATTTGTTTTTAGAATCAGAGCGTTTGTTTGCACATAGTATGACTTGGTTACGATATGGGCATTGATCATTTTGATTGATGAAAGAAACTTGGGGCGATGTCTAAGCTTCGTTAAAGTTATGGTAGAGATGTTAAATGTTTTAATACCGTCACAGAAGGGGGTATATCTGGTTTGAATACACTACAGAAACAACATATATGTAGAAAGGGGTTCACATTTGATTCACAACACTTCAGGAATATCTGGTCCAACAATACCTCTGAAGGCAAGATTTGTCTGCTGGAGGAACTGATGGTAAATTATTAGAAAGAGGTTTGGTTAATCCAGCAATATGTGCATATACCGCTGCTTGTTTAAAAATTAATGTAATTTCGTTACCCAACACAGTGACGGGAGATTAATGTGGTCATCTTTGTCGCAATGGTTAAAATAACACAAAACAAAATTGTATGATTGTTAAGGATTTCCTATTTGTCGGGAGTCGTGTATATGCTGGATTCCTAACTGAATTGTCAATTGCAAGTTATTTTTATTAAGCAATCAATGTAATGTTTCTTTCCTACAAACACAGAGTTATGTTGATATTAAGTTGAATGTCCACTGCATCTAATAAATATTAGATGCTTGTTGCATCTTGTTTTTGCGACCCTAACATCTAGCAACATCCTGCTTTCGGTAATATACGTGGTGATATATTCAACGGACCAATCGGTAAAGATCCCCATTTGTCAAACCGTGTGCACACCAAGAGTTGTTGCCAGAGTTGTCATTATATTTAATTTTCAAGGGGTTAGGGTTAAGGTTATGGAGTTTAAAGCACCTTTCAACAATATTTCAGCTATATCGTGGTGATCAGTCTTGGAGGAGGGAACCGGAGAAGCCGGTGAAACCACCAACATGCACACGTCACTGACACATTTTATCACATTATGCTGTATCGAGTGCACCTCGCTTGAGCGGGATTCGAAATCGCAACGTTCGTGATGATATGCATCAATTGCATAGGTAGTTATAAATGCACAGTGGTGGATTATAGATAGTTCATTATAAGTCTAATAAAGTTACGTTTTATGTTATATACATATTCCACTGCAAAGATGTAAAGAAACAGCAATATAATCAGACAGTGTGCTATATATTACAATTATATAAATTGGTGATTGATGTATGTTGTATTAGACAAAGGATTATAAACCAAAAGCGAAAGTAACAGCGTATTAATAGTTCATATGTCTATTAGTCACCAAAAGAAACGATACAAATATTTTGTTTTGAATATATTTACAATGATAGTAAAAACGTAGGTATATGATTTAGTGCGTATGATGTGTTTAGAATGCCATTCATCACGTGGTCAAAGACAAAAGATTGGAAAAAGAAATCATTTAAAAATAAATCTTTGGAGCATATAAACCTAAAGCGCCTTGAGATGATAGCCATGCATCGGCTAAGGTCACGTATGGCTGAAAGAGGAGGACGATTTGAATTTATCATTTGGTATGAACCTGTGTTGCACTCCTCTGTTTTCTTGTGTAAACAAATAGAAACGTAAGACATATTTCTGGTCAACAGACATGAAATATGCAAGATAGAGCTCGATTTCTTGTGATGAAAAACAAATCAGATGTTATAATACATCCGAAAATTCAAACAGCAACCCAAACTCGTTCTCATCAAATCACCGGCAATAAAGACAAAATTCACAAATATTCAAATCAGTGCAGTTGTGCATCAAGCAAACGAAACGAGTTGCCACACAGTGATCATACATTGTACTTCATGTATTAAATTTTGCCTTTTTTATCTTTGTGTTATCTTTTTTTTCCCTCATTTTTTGTTATACATTGTATTTATGAAAATATACATTATTACTTGCTGGTGCATGGAATACATAATTGTATGTAAATATGTGGAGAGGACCTTTGTAAGTTGGAATAAGTTGTGTCCGATCAAAATGGTATATAGTTAACAATAAAAATAAAAATAAGTTTAATATAATTTGTACATGTACCAAATATACTCGGTGTGTAAAATTGCATGCTATGTTACACATATATGTAAAAGCAAGGAGAGCGCAACTCCTATTTATGTTATTTGTGTATGTTTGTGCATAGTGATGTCCAACACATATTGTGTAGTGTTTTTCGTCATCTTGTGTACCCTATGTTGCCAGGTTCCCTGGACTTTCTTCTTCCTATTGCCCCTTCGATATTCTCTAACGTTTACGGTAATCTAAAACATAGATCATGTATGTAAATACGTCAACAAGTCTATGTCATGAAATAGCTGGTAAAATCCCCCCTCATTCGCACATTGCAGCTGCATTAGGGTATTTTTGATAATTCATTAACGTAAGAGAGAACTAATTCTAGTCGTAGATGATCTTATGCCTAATAGATAAGTCTACAATTGATATTAAGAGATGTTTATCAGATACTGATTAGCTAAAGAAAAAAATGGACACAATAAAACATATCAACGACATCGTTGTATGTTTTGTATTGAATGATCTTGAACCAATTTGATCAAATCCTGCACTGCTTGTAGCTTTCATTATTGAAAAATATCTAACGATCATGACCCCAGGAATACGATACGATGTTAATCATTATACATCGTCTTCAACGTGTGATGTTTGGTAGGTACATTTGAACCATGGGTGACCTCGTCTTGTTGACGTCTAGGGGAATGATAATTTAAATTGAAACAACAGAGTGTTTTAGTTATATGAGGTTAGATACTGTAAAACAAAAATACCGTATAATTGAAACAGTTCCAAAATATAATATATAAGTCCATACAAATCGACACCCCTATCATATGGCGAGTACAACTAGTTGCACATGTCAAATCCTTACATCTTTCCCTCTTAGTGACATCATACGATCATCCAAGTGATTTCAACATATGAGTAAAATGTCAACCCTCACATATAACTGCGTAGGCAGCTTTGTTGTAAACTATATTTTGCTTCGAGTTATCAAGCAGAATTGGAGATAACATGATATATTAACTTCTTTTTAAATTTACTTCACTTCTGAAATATTTTCTAAGAGGTGCTCAGCTCGATGACTGTTGTACATCAAGGAAGCTATCTCCTACCAGGTTAAGCTACACACTATCAAATCTATTCTGTCATTGTATTGTCTGCCCTTCTACGATTTACGGCTCCCAATTACCATTTTCATCTTTATACTTTTCTCAAGCATCGATGTTAAACAATTCCAGGAATGAAATGTGGCGGGGTTGAACCGAGTAATGGGACCCCAATCCCCTCTTGATAAGAACAGCTCCAACGGCAATACAAATCTCAATATACACTAACCAAAATCCTGCACAAATGCCGTTCCACGAAATTAAAACAAAGGTGAAGGAGAACATACATATGGACAGTAAAATAGGATGATGGGTGAATGATTTATTTGTTGCTTCTCTGTCATGCTCGTAGAACTAAGTACTCAGAGCAAGGCACATCAGTGAAGCAAAATATCAACACACGGGCTGTGCTCACAGTGAGCTAGAGCTATGGAAATCCAGTTCAGTGTGTTGGTTAGATACAAAGCAGACATGCTCTTAATCATATCTTTAAAAAAGTAATTTGCTTTCGCCATGGGAGACGTCGTTGTCGTGATAGATGCATTTACAACTTCCTATGCAATCAGTGCATATTACCACTAACGTTGTGGGTTCAAATCCCGCTTAGGCTCCATGGAACATTATGTGATAACGTTTGTCAGTGACTTGCGGAAGGTCGGTGGTTTTCTGCGAATACTCCGACTTCCTCTACCAATATAACTCACCGCCACGATATAGCTGCAATGTTGCAGAGAGTGGCGCTAAACACCATAACCTTACTGTTAACCATGTTCTCGTCATGGTAAAAACTCACTCATTCAGTAAAGCATTGTCTCTACTAGTATTGACATTCTCATTTATCTCTGTCATTATATATCTGAAGCATAAATCAAAGAGTGATTAATGGTACACATTTGTAATGCTTTATTAATCAATATCCTTTTAGAAAAACTAATTTGTTTGACACATTTTCCATTATGCATAGAAATGAAGGAACTATATCTTATAATTAATGAGTGGATTGCTTATGACCTTTGAACTCTGGTGTGAGTAGCTTGTTTAAAATTGGATATATTTTGACTTCATTTTATGTTCCATCTGTGTACATGGGTACTGGGAAAGGTTCCCAAGGCTCAAACAAACATAGTTGCGCAACGCGTCCTCAGATGACATGTATGAGGATCACTCTCGATGGTAGGGGGTTGCATGTTAAAATACGGAAAGCATGGCCGTGGACCATAGTGAGTAAAGTGTGTGGTGAGTGTCTCGCCCCTGCGCGATACAGACATATTTTTGTAGATTTCGGATTAGAGTAGGTGAATTGCATTCGCAGCATAAGACTAAATTATTCGTCCTAACCCAACTCTCCATTTTTTTCAGTGTCAACCAAAAGTCGTTCCGTCATATTGAAATAGTTTTTTATGTACTATTGAACTTGGTCTTGTCCTGAATATAACCGAATACTGCTTGTCTTACTTTAAGGAATAGTCAATCAATCGTGTTAGGACTCGTCAAGGTTGTCCAGGCACAAACCATCAGTGGTGCCCTGTACATCCACAGTGTGGTGGATATGGGATGGCATCACGACGGTATTTCAATGTCAGTTTATAATACGGAAATCATGCCAATGGACTATTAGGTGTTGGATTGGGAAAGTAACATGTTGCCTATACGCTAAAGACTTTCACTGGAGATTTACTTGTGTCCAACTCAGGAACATACGTAGGCTACAAAATGTAACACTACATCTAGCAACATCTGGTGAACGCGCCTTTATGTACAAAAACATGGGTTCGTATGTTCACTAAGCCATGTATTAAAGTCCTAAGGATAATCACAAAATTACCGAACAACGAAAAATCTTACAAAGGGAAAGGCAAAACTCATAGATCAATAAACAGACAAAATCTGTCAACAACCGGAAAACTGGGGAAACCGGAATGGCCCTGATTTGGTACAGGCATTTCCAAAGAATGTATTAAAGTCATATAATTTGTAGAATGAAATCAAATATATCAGATGTGTATATAGATTTCCGTAAAAATCTACCGAGTACAGGTCAAACTGACTGGTGAAGAGAGTCTGATCTCCTTTCAGTTTTTTTTTCTTTTATTGTCTTTTTTCCAAAACTAGATTAATGACCAGAGACCCATTTGAACAACGCACTCTATCAAATAATTTTACTTCAATTACTAGCGAGTATTTGCTTCTAATCAGTAAATGGAAACACATATATCATTTATATCAGATTCAGAGTACATTTAACTCCATATATGCATAGCCCTGTGTTTGTATTATGCTCATCCTTGTAGTTGTATAAGTTGTGTGCATGTTTGTTTTTTGTTTTATTTTGTTTTTTGTTTTGTTGGTTTTTTACTGTATCATGTGCACACACATGATACCCTTTCTATAAAATGTCATTATAATCGATCCTTACAGGGAGATAAGGTATATACAGGTATGATAGTATGATAGATGTCACAGTGTACTTTTCCATAGAAACAAATAACGTTATATTCACTGAAGTTTTCAAATTAATTTGCTGTTCGTTTCATGTTTCTTCTGGTGAATATAACTGAAGCTGTCATAATTATCGTGACAAATATACATGACACTCATACCTTTGAAAATAAAAACAATCAGGGAATGTTTACAATATGTACAATATACTTATTTCATTTGTAATATAATAGGGAAGTATCGAATAAAAATCTCTGGTTTGTAATTGAGGTTGATTTGTGAATGATGGCGAGCGTCATTGCAAAATCGAACAACGAGTGAACGCACCTTTACCTTAAAACACATTTGTTCATATGTTCACCGAGTACGAAGAAAGGCATGACATTTATAGGATGGAATTATATATCATAAATATGTACATAGATTGCCGTCCAAGTATACAGCTAGTGATTTCATGTCGCGTAACCCTCTAGAGAGCATGTTAAAGTTATATTATAGAGATAACAAATGACTTTTTGATGCTTTGAGAAGGTTGATAATGCTTGATTTAAATTTGTATTATACATGCGGAAAGTTGTAGCGCAAGCTCACTGACATTGTAGTCCACCCACAGATAGACATGCAACATCACTCCGTGGAATATCAGTTCTTGATATTATGCAATGCACTAGGGAATAGTTGCATTTACAACCTTTGTTGGAGGATTTATATGTCCCCGAGAGTATCATACTGACATTTGTACTAGAAAGATTTGTCTGTGTAATATACACTTCATATCATCACTAAGGTGAATCTCAATAAGACATACGTGACACATGTCAACACACCGACAGTTGTGTCAGTGGGCTAGCACTATAAAAATCAACTACTTCCATGAATTAATTATTTCTTAATTTAGTCAATCTATCACTGCCAAAAAAAAAACAGAAATACAGAAAGTCTGCAGTTATTAGTATAAACTGGATGGATGGAGACGGCATTGTCGCGTCTTAAGTGGGTGACGAATAGTTTTTAATGCAAATGCATGAATCTGTTTCCGTTACTTCCGAAGTGATATATGAGACTTTGTCAGCACGGATTTTTATTTCCGGGTTTTATGTAAATAGTCCTATTGTAACAGTGTGTTCTTTCCACCAGTGTATTCTTTCCAGAGGAATTATTGCACTAGGTTGTTTTTTCCATGCTAACCCTAACCCTAACCCTAAACCTAACCCTAACCGGAAATTCTACACGCCGGAATAAAAGTACGCTTACACTATTTGTTTTGTTTTACATTTATAAATGCATTGATACAATGCATCATCAAATATTACGATAATAACTTGGAATTGCATAACTCTTTAAATTCGAAGGTTATATGTTGAGTGAACTAATAATCAATAGGGACACGTGCAATGTTTTAGATACGAGAGAAAGAGTTGGTGTCCAGCACATGCGCTGGTGGTATAATAAATATAAATAAAAACGCAGATATCAAATCCAGTCTTCACGACGCGGTTCTATTATAACCTTTATCAGATACGATCAATGCCAAATGATTGGTCAGCTAAATAACTGAAATATCGTTGGGAGCAATAAAGTCAAAAGACCTAAACAGGATAGCCAGTTTCGGTTAAAGTAACCAATGCCTAAAGGAGGAGAATCTTAGATTGAGCATACATTACGTTTTGTTAGATATAACTAATAATCCGTGTAAGTTCCGAAGCACTGACCACTGGGAGGATGAGCACCAGCAGAGGTATTGTCCCGGTGATAATAATAAAAACGTAGATAAACAATTTAGTGCGCACGAAGTGTTTCTAGAATAAACAATTCAGCCACATGCTACTAAGGATCTTATTTCTGTCATCGCAGTAGATAGAGCTATCAATATCTCACGCAGCAGAACATGAGAAAAGTGAAAGTGAATCGATTATTGAAATTACATGAATGAAGATTATTATTGTGGGTGCTAGGCACCACTAACAATAATATATCAGTTTCATATATAGTCTTTAATGTTACACCATTTCAACCCACGATTTATCGCACCTGTGGTGAGCATGCTAATCATTACACCACAGAGGCGCTCCGCTCTGCAGAATATTTAAAGATTTGAACTAAAACGCATATGTCTAATTTAATACACATGACGTGTTTCCGACATTATCGTTATCAGGTACGCTCACAGTCAAAAGATTACAAAAATTATAAAAGTCTGTGGGTGTAGCCGATTACCCAAAAGGACATAAACAGCTTAGCAAAAATTTGCTAATAATGCCTGAGGGTCTTGTTTTTTAATAATTTGCATTTTTAGGTGTTTCAAATATGAAATATATTTATCTTATAATCCATGGCAGCTAAGATATAAAGAAAGCTATAAAACGGAAGATAACATGAGATCATTCCTCTCTTTTCTCTAGTATATACCGCCTCATAGCAATACGGCTAGATGAGAAACAGAATTAGTGCCCTTTGGAATTCCAACTGCTTGTTGAACAACACGACCTCCAAAACAACCAATGCAACTTCGATCAAAATGTGAAGCAATTTGAAAATAACTGTTTTAGTACATTTGTTTTTAGAATCAGAGCGTTATTTGCATACAGTATGACTTGTATGTACCCAACCAAGATACGATAAGAACGTTGGTCATTTTGAATAATGAAGCAAAGTTGGTTCAATCTTTAAGCTGAGTGAAAGTTATGGTAGAGATGCCAAATGTTTGAATACCATTACAGAAGAGGGGAGACGTGGATTCAACGCACCACAGACAAAACAGATCGATAGAAATGTCAAGGATTCAAATCTGATTTACGCAACTTCTGAAGGATCTAGTGTAACGATATATCTGATGACAAGACCTGACTGCTGATGAAAATATGGCAAATTTGTTGGAAAGAATATATATTCAAGTGTGTTGTTTAACAATATACAAAAGTGTATTGAAAAGTAATTATTAAAAAGTATATGATACATGTGTTGTAAAATATTGTTTATATACGTTGAGTATTCCCTGGAAAATCAATGATGGTTTCACATGGTAACTTCAAAGGAGATTGGACTTTGAAGATAAATTGTAGCAAGCATTGTTAAATAAACCATATCCTGTTGTTAAAAAATCTGTTGGAAAGAGATTTGGTTATATGCAACTACGTAATCTCGTTATCCAATACAGTGGCGGGAGATTAATATGGTAATCTCTGCCGCAATAGTTCAAAGAACACACAACTTATTTATGATTGTTAAGGATTTCCTCTTTGTCTGGTGTTGTCGGCGTATATGGAGGATTGCTAAGTGAATTGGCAATTGCAAATGCGTTTATAAAGCAATCTATGTAATGTTTCTAACATACACACACTGTGTTAGGTGTATATTGAGTTAAATGCCCACCAAATCTAATTAAGAAATAATTCATAGAAGCCAGAGTTTGTATACAATTTGAACATGGGTAACATTATTTCCGTAAAAGATTTATCCCGAGCGAAAGCGAGGGATAAAATGCAACGAAAATAATGTTACCCATGTTAAAACGTGATACAAACTCTGGCTTCCATGAATTATTTCGATTCTAGTAGAAAACAATCTAACTTATTTTTTGAAGTGGAAGTCAGTAATGGAAATGCATTTCATAACAAAATTCACTAACCTTCATGTTTACAGATGTTTTTCTTTTATGCATAAATAGACTGTGATGCTATGAAGTTACTGATATTTTACAATTTAATGGCATTTTGAATTTAGCAACTTAAACCAATAAAATGCACACAAAATCGTAAAATAACTCGGTAACCATGTGTTTTAATGTCATCAGCATTCCTTGTAAACGACTTCACCGGAAGATGTTAAATTGCAAAAGTCAAAGTCCATTGATGGTTGTTTTAAGTATTTATTCCGGTAAAATATAGGTAAAACAATACGTGAATTTTTATGTTTGTTATGCACCACAGTGCTATATGAATACATAAATTCACTAGGGAATGATGTTTGTAATTTGTTCGTCAATACGCGTGAGCGAATTAAAATATATCGTGAGTTTTATCATTGTATTATTTATATAGCCAATGAAGGACGTCATGTTAGAATAAAAATTAGATCCTTGCTGTATCTTTTTCTTTTTATATATATTTTTTTATTTTGCGATGCTAACATCTAGCAACATCCCGCTTGAGGTAATGTCCGGGTTCATATATTCAACTGACCAATCGGCAAAGATCTTACTTTTTAAAACCGAGTACACGCCAAGAGATGTTGCCAGATTTGTCATTATATTTAATTTTCAATATGATTTGACGGCCAACGATGAATTAAAGGTCACTTCACATGAACAAAAATGGTTAGATGCCAGTTTATCACCAACGGAAAAAGGTAAGACAAAAGATACAACAAACATCTTATTTTAATTAGATTAATGTTGATCGCTATAGTCAACATAAATGGAATTTATTTGGAATTTAAATAGTAATGGGAAGTCGTTGTACGGCCATTACCTCAATTAAAACGGTTGGCTCAAAACGAATAGAGAGTCACTGTAAGGACATTAATTCAATTAAACTGTCGACTCAAGACGATGTATTTAAATGTTACGTCAATAAAACTATATTACTCTCATTTCAAATAGATATAGAATTTTAGGTCTTCTGTTGATTTTTTTTAGATACAGAAAGGTAGCAATCATATACACATGTCAGGTAATTCTAAAATCTTTCTGACAAAAGACATTTACGAATAGTTTTAGCAAAGAACAAAATATTAATCAATTGATACAACACACATTTAATTTTAATTAGATTGATGTTCATCGCTACATTCCAAATAATTGGGAATTATTTGGAACTTAAAGAGTAATGGGAAGTCACTGTTTGGCCATTTACTTCAATTATAATTACTGACTCAAAACGAAGAGAAAATCACTGTAACGCCATTACTTCAATTAAACTGCTGACTCAAGTCGGTGAATTTAAAGATTACTTCAATAAAGCTGTATGACTGTCTTATTTCAAATAGATATCGAATTCAATGTCTACCTTCGATTTATTTTTCAGATACAGGAAGGTAGCAATTATATATAAATGTCACGTAAATCTAGAATCTTCTACACAAAAGAAATATACGAATTTTGTTTTCACAATCAATGGTGGATTATAGATAGTTCATTATAATTATAATAGAGTTACGTTTTATGTGATATAGATATTCCACTGCAGAGATGTAAAGAAGCAGCAATATAATAAGTCAGCTTGTTATATATTACAATTATATAAATTGGTTATTAATGCTGTTTTATCAGACAAAAGATTATAACGTATTACTCTATTTTTTTTCAACTGGTTGGGCGTGGCTTAACACGGGTTGACTGATTACAGGAAAGTCCATGTATTTAGGAGGGTCAGGTTACCTAATCAATTTCATTCATACAGCTATATTCAATCGTGCGTGTATGATCCAATCTGTGTATTTAAATTGCACCCTTGTGCGTTCTATTCCTTTTGTATGAATTGATTTCGGTGTCACTGCTGAATACAGTTCAATAATGTCAATAACGGGAACTGCCCTGTGCATACACAAAATAAAATCGAATCCTCTCATGTAATTTAAAGGTCAACTCCGCCCGACCAGTTGAATAGAATAGAGTAATACAGTTGGCTTAATCGTAAAAATTATTTAACAATTTGAAACCAGCACTGAAGTAAAACTATTAAAAAAACCTACAAAATAAAGAACAACAAAACAGAAACATAATAAAAAATATAAAATAAATTTACATTTGGAACATTAATTTGATTGATTGGTTGATGTTTAACGTCCAGCGTTGAAAGAAATAGGAAGGATAAACACGCATTGGCTAAAAACATTTGTCACGAACAATGCATAGAAGGAAAATGAATATAATAAGATAGCACCGTGTTGGAATGATGACTTCGACTGTCTATCGTCTTACTATTCGCGGATATATGGTTTCATCCCTGTATTTCCGAGGTTTGTTTTACTTATCTTTTGGGGGTTTTTTTTTTCGTTGTGTTTGTTTTGTTTGTCTCAGTTCTGTGTTTTATGTTTAATATTGCCTATATCCCTAGATTATCCATTTCGTATTGCCACCTTCAATGTTTTCTCTTACGTTTATTCTTAAAAAAATACTGGTATGTCTATACTCAAGCAATATTCCACTAACTAATACCTTTCAAAGTGGGTGACCGCTATCGTAGAGTAATTATATCATTTGGTAGTTATTCAATCAGTGCTCTCGGATTTTGCTCACATTTTCCCCCACACAACAACCGATATATTTTTGCAATCCTAAACCTCATTCATTTTGTTTAATTAATAGATTCACTGTGCACAGGTACTAATCGGTGAGACCTTTATATTATAAAATTACAACGGCTTCGTTGTGGTCGTTATCGCATGGTAGTTGGATATCGTATTAGTGCCCACGGTCTAAACTGGATAAACCAATTCGTAAGTACCTGTCGGATGATACCCCCGGGGACTAGCACCAGCAGGGGTACCGACCAGATCAATTTCGTCCTGTTGGTTGACTTGTTCAACGAGCTCAAAACTGATCTATTATAGTTCGGGTTTCCTCTTTCGTCAGCGTTGTCCATGTATATCTTGCCAGCTTTGTCGGTGTATTATTGTCCTCTTTTGTCAGTGTCGTCGGTGTATACGTTGGATTGCCAATGTAATTTCCAATATCAAGTTCTTTTTAATAAGCAATATATGTAATATTTATTACATACAAACACAATGTTACGTATATATTTTTATTTTTAAGTTGAATGTGTATTCAATTTAATCCCAAATTAAATTTTGGTGTCTCATTTTCATAATTATTTTTGGTGATACGATAAAATATAACACAATTCGGTTTGGGGTCATGTCAGGGTTTATTTCAGCTGACCAATCCCCGATAAGCCTACCGTTTATAACCGAGTACATACCAGAAGATGTTGTGTGATTCGTCAATATATTTAATGTTCAATAAGATTGGAAAGTCAACGATGAATGAAAGGTAACTTGACATGACCACAGATGAGATGTTAATGTATAACCACAGGAAAAACATGCAAAAAAAGAAAAATAAATAAATAAATAAATAAATAAATAAATAAATAAATAAATAAATAAATATGCAAGAAACATCTACATTTAATGAGATTGAAGTTTTCGCAATAGTCAACATAACTGAAATTTAGTTGGAATTTAATGAGTAAAGGGAATTATTATATAGATAGGTGTGAATTATGGGGATTTATCCGTGAAATAAATTCTGGTATTTCACATGTGAAATATCAGTTTTTTCCCGCCGGAACTACTTTTGCAAAACTATAAGTGTGGTGGTTACGTCCCTTGTTGTGCAACGGTGAATACACATACGATTGTAAGCTGAAAAAATTCGCGAAATGTTATTGATGACTTTGGCACATAACCAAGATGACGTCATTGATGTCATATGAAGACTTGCAGTTTGAAACGTAAATATTAGACGCTATTTGGCTTCGTATACGCTTCAATTGTGATTTAATTTAACTAAAATAAGCTTTCAAAGTAAGCATTTTAATTATTTTTGTACATTGTTGTAAATATGAAAAATAGGATTTCACATGTTCAAGAAGGCAGATCCTTCCAACTGAACCCTGTAGTATCATTGCACGCGTGCAATCAAATATACAAAAAAAAAAAAAATATATATAAGAAATTTTGAAAGTCTATATAATAAACAGTATAACTAAATCATACATTTTGAATATCAAAATAAGACCACTCGTGACCGAATACGCATTAACGATTAAACTCGTGGACGGAACAAGTTCCGCCCACTCGTTTAATCATTATGCGTACTTCGGTCACTCGTGGTCTTATTTTGATATTCAAAATCTACGATTAGTTATAGTATATGTCATTGTACGGCCGTTTACTTCAATTAAATCTGCTTACTCAAAGCAAACAGAAATTATTCGCTGTAAGCTTAAGGCCATTATTTCAATTAAACTGCTGCGTCAATAAAGCTATATTATCACATATTTTATTGAAATAATGCAGAATTTGCATGTGTAATAAAAACATAATTTGCGGCGTGTTATTTGCCTCCGGGGAAATAACACTTTACGAGGACAATAACATGTTTGCTGCCCTCTTGTGAAGGGCAATAACATGCTATCTGCACTGGCAAAATATGTGATAAATAGATTAATGAATGGCCTTTTTCATATTGCCCTTGTCATCAGCCCTCGACTGATATCGTCCCTCGGGGACGATATCAAGGTCTCGTTCTGATAACAAGGGCAATATGAAAAAAGCCATGTATTAATCTATAATTACTGTCTCATTTAAACAAATATCGCACTTAATGTCTTCAATCGATTTTGCTTTCAGTTCCAGGAATGTAATAATAATATATACATGTAGCGTAGATCTAGAATCTTCTAAACAAAATACATTACCGAATGTTTTTCACAATCAATGGTGGATTATAGATAGTGCATTATAATTATAATAGAGTTTACCTATTACGTTATATACATGCATCATGCTGCAGAGATCTAAAGAAGCGGCGAAAAATACATTTAAGGAATATTTGAAATTATTGAACAGGTTATACGATATAACCTGGTTTGGGTCAGTTTACGCTTAATAAACCGCGAAGCGGTTTATGAACAGCGTAAACTGACCCAAACCAGGTTATGCAAGTATAACCTGTTCAACAATTTCAAATATTCCTTAAATGTATTTTTCGCCGCTTCTTTAGATATTCCTTATAATTAAATTTTTACAGCAAAATTTAATGATTCCTCGATTTTGATTACGATTATTTCATGTGACTATTTGAATTTGTCGTTGGCGGATGAACACATTGGTGACGTCACAATACCAACCCAGGTTATTGAGTATAACCAAAATTTTCTCCAGGCGGATTAGCCAATCAGATTGAAATATTCAAATTAAATTAAATTATTTATATATATTGGTGATTGATACTGTTTTATTAGACAAAAGAGTATTAAGCAAAGTCGACAGTAACAACGTATTAATAGTTCATATGTATAATTTATTTTACAGTTTGCACTGACGTAAAGCAATATATGAAAAAGCACCATAAAATACATGAAAGGAAACTGAAGGTAACATTATGAAAAATTAAATGTTTGCTAGAACAAGAACTCATTCATTTTCTACATTCTAATTGTCTTATCATTCCCGAGCATCTGGGTTCATCATTTTGTGAGGTCCGTTTTGCTTCTCTTTTGATGATTATTGTTGTTTTTTGGGGGGTTTTTTCTCAGTTCTGCGTTTACCTACATCTCTGGTTTGTTCATTTTAGATTTTGCCCCCTGCCCTTTTCTCTGACATTTATTCTTCAAAGCTAACTGCTATATATGTATTTAATCAATATTACACTAATTAATAACTTTATAATTTAATGTGGGTGACCGCTATTGTAGAGTAATTATATCGTTTGGTAGTTATTCAATCCGTGCTCTCAGGTTTGACAGATTTGGTTTTTCTCACATCTTCCTCCAGAAAACAACCGATATATTGTTGCAATCCTAATCTTCATTCATTTTACTTAATGAATAGATTCATATTATACAGGTACTAATGCCTGAAACCTTTATAAAATTAGAACGGGTTCGTTGTGGTCGTGATCGCATGGTAGTTGTATATCGAATTTAGTGCACACGGTTTAAACTGGATATACCGACCCCGGAGTACCTGTCGGATGATACCCTCGCGGACTAGCTCCAGCGAGGGTACCGACCAGATCAATTTCGTCATGTTGGTGGACTTGTTCAACGAGAACAACACTGATTTATTATAGTTCGAGTTTTCTCTTTTGTCAGCGTTGTCCATGTATATGTGGTCAGCTTCGTCGGTGTATTATTGTCATCTTTCGTCAATATCGTCGGTGTATTATTGTCATCTTTTGTCAATGTCGTCGGTGTATTATTGTCATCTTTTGTCAATGTC
>MJUT01045532.1:1109489-1119921 GCA_002080005.1 Gigantidas platifrons | reverse complement strand
GGTGTATTATTGTCATCTTTTGTCAATGTCGTCGGTGTATTACTGTCATCTTTTGTCAATGTCGTCGGTTTCTCTGTTGGATTGCCAATATAATTTCCAATATCAAGTTATTTTTAATAAGTAATATATGTAATATTTATTAAATACAAACACAATGTTACGTATATATTTTAAGTTAAATGTGTATTAAATTTAATCCCAAATTAGATTTTGGTGTCTCATTTTCATAATGATTTTTGGCAATACGATAAAATATAACACAATCCCATTTGGGGTCATGTCAGGGTTTATTTCAACTGACCAATCATCCCCGAAGAGCCTACCGTTTATAACCGAGCACATATCAGAAGATGTTTTACGATTCGTCAATATATTCAATGTTCAATAAGATTGGAAAGTCAAATATGAATGAAAGGCTACTTGACATGACCACAGATGGTATGTTAATGTATAACCACAGGAAAATATGTGAAAAAAAGAATAACAGGTAAATAAATATACAAGAAACATCTACATTTAATGAGATTGAAGTTCTCGCAATGAGTAATGGGAAGTCACGGTATGACCATTTACTTCAATTAAATATGCTGACTCAAAGCGAAGAGAAAATCACTGTAACGCCATCACTTCAATTAAACTACTGACTCAAGACGATGTATTTAAATGTTAGGTCAATAAAACTATATCACTGTCTCTTTTGAAAAATATATCGCACTTAATGTCTTCAATCATTTTTTTTTCAGTTTCAGGAAGGTAACAATCATGTATACATGTCGCGTAGTTCTAGAATTTTATAAACAAAAGAAATTTCCGAATGTTTTTTCACAATCAATGGTGGATTATAGATAGTTCCTTATAATTCTGATAGAGTTACGTATTACGTTATATACATGTATCATGCGACAAAGATGTAAAGAAGGACCATATAATAAGACAGTATGTTATATATTACAGTTATGTAAGTTGGTGATTGATGTATGTTGTATTAGACAAAAGATTATAAACCAAAGTCGAAAGTAAGAGCGTATTAATAGTTCATATGTCTACAAATCAACAAAAAAAACATTTTTTGGAAATATATTTTTGCGTTAAAACCAAAACAATTGTTTATTACCATTTACGTCAATATTTGCGTGAACCACGCTTATCCTCACAAATACACACAATAGCATCCTGTTCCGTTACGAAAAATTCTGGAAAGTCAATTTCCCGTCCCATGTTCGAGTTTGCGATGATCGAGTTACGCTTTTAAATCACCTGCGGTCATTATTTGTGCTGTCAACAAAAGTAACCTATTTGCATTTCTGAAAATTTGAATTTGAATTTTCAGAAGAATGTCGATGCCACTGCTCCGTCAATATGACCGTGAAGGCTGGAAAGACTCACCAGGTCGTTGCCGACACCTTAATATGTCTAGAATAACCATTTCAAGGCCAATGATTCGTCTTCGACTAAAAGGTAGGACAAATGACAGACTGCGCCTTAGTCACCTCTCGAACCATATGATAACGGCTGAGGACACTACCCGTAGTACACCTGGTCTGGCAACCGTCCGAATTGCGGGTAAGACTACGTGAATCTGAACTCCGAGCTAGGCGTCCGGTAGTAGGACCAATCCTTATACAATGCCATAGGACCGCAAAACTAGACTGTGCTCATGAACTCCGTCGTTGGAGGCTTCTCACCAGGCAACACATTCTTTTAGTGATGAATCCCGATTTTCACTTCATTTTAGCGATGGACGTTATCGTGTGTACCGCAGGCATAGGGAAGGTTTTACGGACCAGTGTGTCTACGAGTCTGACAGTTGTAGAGGCGGAAGTGGTATAATCTGGGCTGGAATTTGTCATAATGGTCGCACTCAAAATTGTTCAAGGAAAATTGAATGCCGTACAATACAGAGACGATATTCTTGATCCACTCGTTCTTCCCTTTCTACAACAGCGAAACTGTGTTCACCTGTTTCAACATGAAAATGCAAGATGTCACGTGGCTCGTGTTTATCAAGACTTTCTGTACCAGAATCACATGCGTGTTCTTCCTTGACCGGCATTATCACTGGATCAGTCACCAATGGAGCATTTATGGGATGAACTCGATAGCCGTGTTCGCCACCGTCAAAATCCATCAGGAATACCACAGGAGCTGCGTTACGCACTTGGGCACGAGTGGAACAACATCCTACAAGCCTTTCTCCAACGACTTATTGGTTCTATGAGTCGGAGATGCGAAGCTGTCGCTACTGCAAAATGTGGTCACACACGTTACTGATCTCCGCTAACCACCATACTGCATGACAATTTTTGTCTGTCCATGATTTATTCTGATAATGAGGTTTAGAAATTTTGTTGATATTGTCTTATTTGCTATGCCCATATGAATCTAAATTAAGCTATTTTTGAGCATATTGAGCATCAAACCCTTCTATCGATTCTTTTGTTTACTAGTTTATAATGTATTATACAGTTTGCACTAACGTAAAACAATTCTGACAAAGCACCATCAAATACATGAAAGAAAAATGAAGGTAACATTATGCAAGATTAAATGTTTGTTAGAACAAGAACTCGTCAATTTTCTACGTTATAATGACTTCTGCCGTTAATCGTCTTATCCTTCGCGAGCATCTGGGTTCATCATTTTGTGAGGTCCGTTTTGCTTCTCTTTTGATATTTCCGTTGTGTGTATGTTTTGTTTTGGTTTTTTTTTCTGTCTTCTGTGTTGTATTCTTAGTATTGCCTATTTCTCTGGATTATCCAGTTCGGATTGCTCCTGCGCTTTTCTCTGGCTTTTATTCTTCAAACTAACTGCTATATATGTACTCAAGCAATATTACACTAATTAATAACTTTGTCATTTAAAGTCGCTGAGCGCTATCGTAGAGTAATTATAACGTTTGGTAGTTATTCAATTAGTGCTCTCAGGTTTGACAGCTACTTGAGTGTGGTTTTTCTCACATCTTCCTCCAGAAAACAACCGATATACAGTTGCAATCTTAATACTTTATCATTTTATTTAATTAATAGATTCACTTTTCACATTACTGCGTGAGACCTTTAGATGATAACATTAGAACGGGGTCGTCGTTGGTGGTGATCGTATGGTAGTTGAATTTACATCTACCTGTTCAATCAGTGCATATCACCACAAAAGTTGTGAGTTCGAATCCCGCTTATGGCGAGTTGTACTATATGCAACTTTATGTGAAAAAAATGGTCAGTGAGTTGCATCAGGTCGGTGGATTTCTACGTGTACTCTGGTTTCCTCCACCAATAAAACGTACACCTACGCTTTAACTGAAATATCGTTAAAAGTGGCGTTATACACCACAGCCATAAAAATGTAACAATATTGATAGCTAAGATGAAACAGTTAATATCAATTTAATGAGCTCGATCTAAGCCAGATAAAGCACTGACTATCGGTCGTATGATATCTTCGGGGACTAGTAACTACGAGCTGAGATATCTACCCATTATTAGTAATAAAAGGTAAATATATAATTTACCTATGTCAGAGATATATTGACCTATAATCTGTCTCACATGAATCATTTGGGAAATATATATAAAACGGGAAGTGTGTCTTATAAGAAGTAGGGACTGCTTACAATTTGCCAACACCTGGGCTAATGTCCGTATTGCTGGTTTTTTCGGTTTTCTGCATTGAGTTATGTTTGTCTTCCCCTGTGTTTTACTCATCCTTGATTGTGCCTTCAGTTTTCTCTAAAGTTTGTTTCCAAAACATGGTAATTTGTTTGTAGATACCTCTTCCTTGTTCTTTTGCACAGACATCAAATACTATTCTTCATCACAAACTAAATGATTCATGTTTTAGATTATCCCTTGAAAGTATGAACGAATATGTCATTGACGTTCTCTACTGAGACTTAGCATTGGGTGGTTGGCTATTGTACTGTCCATTCTTATGTTGTCATGCATATGTGTGATAGCATGTGGACTTTCTGAGTGGATGCGAATCTGTGCAGGAGTTTTGTCGTTTGCTTATATATGTATTGCAATTGGAGATCCAGTTATCATATCAAGAGGGATGGGTTTTGATCTCATTAACTGGTTTAGTCCCGCAAAATGTGTGTGCCTGTCACAAACCAGAACCTAGATTGTCAAGACATACGCTGTGGTCTTTTTGTGTTCAATGATTTGAAGTTGCATAGCAAAAGATGAATTAAAGGTTACTTCACCTGAACATAAGCGGAATGTTTATGTTAGTTTATCACCAAGGGGAACAAAAATAAGACAAAAGATACAAAAACATCTTATTGTAATTAGATTGATGTTCACCGCTATATTCAACATAAATGGAATTTATTTGAAATTTAATGAGTAATAGGAAGTCATTATACGGCAATTACTTCAATTAAAACTGTTGGCTCAAAGCGAATAGAGAGTCAATGTCAGGACATTAATTCAATTAAACTGCCGACTCAAGACGATGCATTTAAATGTTACGTCAATAAAGCTGTATTACTCTCATTTCAAATAGATATAGAATTTTAGGTCTTCTGTTGAATTTTTTAAAGGTACAGAAAGGTAGCAATCATATATACATGTCACGTAATTCTAAAATCTTTCTGACAAAAGACATTTACGAATAGTTTTAACAAAGAGCAAAATATAAATAAAAAAATACCACAAATTTTAATTAGATTCATGTTCACGCTACATTCAGCATAATTGGAATTTAGCTGGAATTTAATGAGTAATGGGAAGTACTGTTCGACCATTTGCTTCAATTAAAACTGCTGACTCAAAACGAATAGAGAGTCAATGCAAGGCAATTACTTCAATTAAACTGCTGATTGAAAACGATGCATTTAAATGTTACGTCAATAAAACAATATTACTGTCTCATTTAAAAAAAGATATCGCACTCAATGTCTTAAATCGATTTCGCTTTCAGTTCCAGGAAGGTAACAATCATATGTACATATCGTGTAGTTCTAGAATCTTCTAACCAAAAGAAATGTCCAAATGTTTTTCACAATCAATGGTGGATTATAGATAGTGCATTATTATAATTCTAATAGAGTTACTTGTTCTGTTATGTACAAGTATCATGCGACAAAGATCTATATTATACTTTATGCAAATTTCTTTGATAATTCGGCAATTTCATTGGTAAATGTAGATGTGGTATTTTTCTCTAACTTTTCTTAACCCCGCCGACCAAAGCAGAGGGTAGTATTGCAAGGATATGCCACATCCCGCAATACCACCCTCCAAAGGGCATTCAGTATAATATAAAACATACTGCCTTTGGTTGAGGGTGTTACGGTAGATTACCACACTCAGAAAAAATATCACCCTCGACTTCGTCTCTGGAGATATGTTTTCTTCTTGTGGTAATCTACCGTAACACCCTCAACTAAAGGCAGTATGTTTATAATAGAAGCAGCAATATAATAAGACAGTATGTTATATATTACAGTTATATAAGTTGGTGATTGATGGTGTTGTATTAGACAAAAGATTATAAACCAAAGTCGACAGTATCAACGTATTCATAGTTCATATATGTATGTAGATTTCATTTTAAAGTTTACAAAGCGCACTGACGTAAAACAATTCTGAAAAAGCACCATATAATACATGAAAGTAAAATAAAGGTAACATTATGAAAAATTAAATGTTTGTTAGAATAAGAACTCGTTCATTTTCTATATTCTAATGGCTTCGGTCCTTAATCGTCTTATCTTTCGCGAGCATCTAGGTTCATCCCTATATTTGTTAGGAGGGACCCGGTCTGCTCAAGGATTTATGTACTGATACAAGATTATCACCAATACGGCGTGGGTTCGCGCTCGGCTTTGCAAAATACAACAATAGGTGCACTCGATTCGCAGCCGCAAGTAATAAAGTTTACTAGTTGATTTCCCATGGTCGGTGGTTTTCTCCGGGTACTCCACCATTAAAACATGGCGCCATGATTTTGCTGAAATATTGCTGAAAGTGGCGTTAAATCAAATCAAAATATGTGTGAGGTTCATTTTGCTTATCTTTTTTTTTTTCGTTGCATATTTTGTTTTGTTTTTCTCAGTTCTGTGTGGTGTGCGCAATATTGCCTATATCTCTGGATTGTCCATTTCGGATTACCCCTTCGCTTTTCTCTGACGTCTATTCTTCAATACTTACTGGTATCTTGAATCTTGAAAAGAATCTTGGTACATATGTTCTCAAGCAATATTACACTAATTAATAACTTTGTCATTTAAGGTGGGTGACGGTGATCGTAGCGTAATTATATCGTTTGATAGTTATTCAATCAGTGCTCTCAGGTTGGGCAGCTACTTACGTGGTTTTTCTCACATTCATTTTATTTAATTAATAGATTGACTTTGCACATGTGCTACTGCGTGAGACCTTTAGATGATAACATTAGAACTGAGTCGTCGTAGTCATGCTCGTATGTTATTTAGTATGGTAGAGTTTACAACTGCATATCACCGCTACAGTTGTTTTTCGAATCCCGCCGATGGCGAGGTGTATACGATACAAATTTATGTGAAAAGATTTGTCAGTGATTTGCGGCAGGTCGGTGGATTTCTCCGGGTACTCTGGTTTCCTGTCCTTCGCGAACGTCTGAGATCAACCCCGTTTTTATTGAGGTCCGTGTTGCTTATATTTTTAATATCCTGTATTGTGTTGAGTTTCTTTTCTTTCTTTATTTATTGGTCTTCGTATTGTGTCATATTTGTCTAATGTTGCAAGAATCTCTGGATTTTCTATTCCTGATTCCCCCGTCGGGTTTCTCTATGGTTTGTTGCCACAATACGGTACATATTTTGTACATGCCTCTTTCTTGCTCTTTTGTATTGACATCATATACTAGGCTACTTTGCTCCTATAGGTTGAACTCATCGCTACAAACGCGGTCGTCATCACAATTTGATTAACCATTACTAAATATCCACATCCATCACAAATGACAGTGGATCTTTTACTTTTTACGTAGATGTATCATTTCCTCTATCACTGCCAAGACTTTTACCGGACTCATCTTTTTAGTTTTGTGTATTGTCCTAGAATGTTTCTTTACGTACTGAGTTCCGTGTTCTGATGTCCGTATTGATTTCCGCATACAAACGATGATTGGTTTGTTTGCGCATAGTGGTGTCCAAAACATATCGTGTTGTATTTTTGTTGTTTTTCCATCGTCTTTTGTACCCTGTGTTGTCAGTTGCTCTAGATTGTTCTTTTTGATTGCTCCTGTGGTATTCTCTAACGTCTATCTCCATCACAAAGTAAATGATCCATGTTTTATATTGTCTCTTGCTTCTGAACGAATATGTCCTTGACTTTCTCTAGTGAGAATTAACATTAGGTAGTTGTCGTTCAGCGACTGCCCATCCGTCGACTACCATTTAAGTATCGGTTGACATTAAGAAAAATATCCATGACATCCGAAGAAATGCACCCACGATACACTTCCGGTATATACAATGGACGATAGATCCATGTTAGATAATAATCTCAAAATGACACCAAATTATTACTTAGGCAAATTGTATTAATGCCTTCTTAAAGAGGAATATTGTATGTTCATATCGAAAACGTGTTGTTACCTAAATTTTTCATAAAATCTAAAAAAAAAATTAATACCGGTAATCGGATAAAACAATATAATTAGCCAGACAGAGTATAAGTTTTCTTTAATACTGACTGATAAGTTATGTAACAAACAGATAATAAAATATGTATTTCTACAGTTTTCTAAAATGGCAATGGATATTTTCCCCTTTTAGATTGATGTTTTCTTTCCTCTAACACCAACAAGACTTACCGGACTTGACTATGAGAAACATGGCGAGTGTATCATAAGAAACAAGAACTATACACCTTTGGCGTACACCTGGGTTAACTGCTGGTTATTGATTGTGCCTGTGTTGTGTATACTTTAATTTTAATTTTATGTCTTGCGTGTGTGCGTTATTTGTTTTTGTTTTGTCTTTGTGCTGTATCTCGTGCTCACAACGGCATCAGTATTGTAATTGATAGTATGTCCGCCTCATGTGCGACAGATCGTGGGCACAAGACCCGATCAGGTTAAACCCAAAATCTACAAAAATGGTATTTGATACGTCACCGCGAAACACATTGCATCTTAAAGAGGCTAGTTGGGTCCGTTCGGAATCAAAATAAAAAGTCCAAGTGGAATTGTGAAATGTTGTGTCAGTGAACTAGCACAATATAAATCCAACTATACACATTGATGTAGTACAGGCCAACATTTTCATCATCTCATAGAAATATAACTTCTCAATTGCGAACGCGTCAACAATCTTACGTGGGGCCATCACGTTCGTGATCGTGGATTTACAACTACCTTTGTAATCAGTGCTTATCACCACTAATGTTGTAAGTTCGAACCCCGTTCATGACGAGGTGTACTCGATACAACATTATATGATAAAGTTTGTCAGTGACTTGCAACAGGTCGATGAGTTTCTCTTGGTCGGTGGTTTCCTTCATCAATACAAATGACCACCACTAAATAACTGAAATATTGTTGAATGTTCCGTTAAGCAGCATATACCAAACCAAACCAAACACATCAGTAATATTACATGACTAATTGCATTAATTATCACATCATCTTGAACAACACTCAATCAATATTTATTATTTCATTTGAAGGTACATACCACTTCTTCTAAAAAAATAAGACAGTCGTGGCCGTGATCGTATGGTAGTTGGATTTACAATTACTTGTTCAATCAGTGCGTATCCCCACTAAAGTTGTAAGTTCGAACCCGTTCATGGCGATGTACTCGATACAACATTATGTGATGACGTTTGTCAGTGACTTGCGACAGGTCGGTGGTTTCCCCCGCGTACTACAGTTCCTAACAAGACTGACCGCCATGTAATGATATAACTGAAATATTACTGAAAGTTGCGCTGGGCTCCACATAGCAAACCAAGGCAAACGCTTCAGCAATCTTACGTGACTAATTACATTAGTTTTCACATAGCATGTTAAACAACTCTCAATCATTCTTTATTGTGCTCAATGTTGCTTGTGTTTGTAGACTGTCCATTTTTGATTGCCCCTTCGATTTTCTCTAACGTTTGTTTATTATTTAATTTGACGGTACATTCCACTTCATCTATGACAAAGCAAAGAGCGGGCACTGTAGTTTATTTGTTAAGACCATCGATCCTATCTAATAACAACCACTGTTTCTTCAATGATACGACCAGTGATCTAGTATAAAGTTTCATCTGATTGTCCTAAGCCGTACAAGACAAATATTCATGTTATGACTCCACATATTTTATAAAGCAACGACTGATAACAGTGGATTTGAAGAGAGATTTCAGCTCTATCATGAGTTCCATGATAAAAGCATAACGTGTTTATTGAGGACAACACATAGTCTTTGTTTCACACATAGGGTTAGGGTTCTGGCTTTCAACTCTACTTTCAATAATATTTCTGCTATATCGTGGCGGTAAATTTTATTGGTGGAGGAAACCGGAGTACCCGGAGAAGACCACCGACATGCCACAAGTCACTGACAAACTTTATCACATAATGTTATATCGAGTATGAGCTGGATTCGAACTCACAAAGTTAGTGGTGAAATGCACTGATTGCATAAGTAGTTGTAAATCCAACTAGCATACGATCATGAACACGACGGCCCCTGTTTCACATGTAGCGAAACAACATAGAGTAATAGAGGAAGCTATTTTGCCATTATATAATATTAACGAACTGGATGCTGGGTTATTATATAACAATATCAATATATTTCTTGACATTATTTGCTTATTTGCATACTAATCTCATTTATATATGTGGAAAGTGAGATATGAGGTTGACGTACAATGGGAAATAACTCAATTTGTTTTTCACAATCTTAGATTTTAAAAGTACCATTTCCACGTCAAACATTATTCATAAAAACGATGTTCTATTCTTCTTTACCTCCAATTGTTTGTAGAAGGGCTCATGTCTTATTTACGTTATTTGTGTTTGCTTGCATATAGTGATGTCCAACACATGTTGTGTTCTGTTTTTGTTTTGTTTGTCTTCGTCTTGTGTACCCTATGTTGCCAGTTTCTCTGCATTGTCCATTTTTCATTGTCCCTTCGGCATTTTCTGACGTTAATTTATCATGTTGCAACGGTTAATAAAGTAAAATCTGAAAAGTTGTATTTCATTCCATAGATATTTCAGGGGGAGAATGAACGTCATAACGTCCAATGAAACATCCACAGGTTAAGCCACTTATCTCAATTTTCAAGCGCTTCAACTTTCTTACATCACTATTGTTTTAGCTGTGACATAGTATTGTAGATGATAATAAAGGCGATTAACATGAATTAATAGAGAGTATGTGTCATTGGATTCCATGTTTTATTTATAGCAAATTATCCCTTAACTCCAGATCAAGGTTGAATAAAAT
>MJUT01045532.1:1080221-1095990 GCA_002080005.1 Gigantidas platifrons | reverse complement strand
ACGTAAGGTTAAAAACCTTAGACTTTCTACGTAGAAACATAAAAAACTGTACACGTAAGGTTAAAAACCTTAGACTTTCTACGTAGAAACATAAAAAAAACTGTACACGTAAGGTTAAAAACCTTAGACTTTCTACGTAGAAACATAAAAAACTGTACACGTAAGGTTAAAAACCTTAGACTTTCTACGTAGAAACATAAAAAAACTGTACACGTAAGGTTAAAAACCTTAGACTTTCTACGTAGAAACATGAAAAACTGTACACGTAAGGTTAAAAACCTTAGACTTTCTACGCAGAAACATAAAAAACTGTACATGTAAGGTTAAAAACCTTAGACTTTCTACGTAGAAACATAAAAAACTGTACACGTAAGGTTAAAAACCTTAGACTTTCTACGTAGAAACATAAAAAACTGTACATGTAAGGTTAAAAACCTTAAGTAAACATCACTTATTCATCCGGTTGTCGAATACTCCTCACCAGTTTGGAATCCATCTAAAAAAAAACCCAGCTAATATCTCAGGTTGATCAAATACAAAGGAAAGCAGCTCGATACGTCTTTAATAACTACCGTGAAAGGTCACCTGGTGCGGTCACCAATATGATTGACGAACTAAAGCAAGTTTGATACTGCTTTATAAAATAAACGGGGGTTTAGTAGAGGTACCAACAACATTGCTATCCCAATCTGACAGGCGCACTCGTGGGGCACATAACTTCAGACAAATTCTGTCAAATAAAGATCTTTATAAGTTTTCTTTCTTCCCTAATGCAATATTAGTCCGGAACAGTTTACCTTAGTCAATAGCTCTTTCATCTAACCTAGAATCCTTCAAAAGTGGTATCTCCACATTAACATTTGAAGGATTCCCAACCCACCTTTAAATACATATTTCAAGCTACGGTACATATACATAATTAGTTAGTTTTGTTTAGTTATTTTTTGTTTTTGTTTATTATACTTTTAAAGTTAAATTGTCCATGTACATAAAGCAAACAGTTCCGGGACGTTACCCACTCTATCCTGAGAGTCTAGTCCTGTATTTGGAAGAAGAAGAAGAATTAATCTAGTTGTGATCAGATCTATTAGTCTGGTGATATCCATGGGGATTAATGCTCAATTGTCACAATATATATCTAGTGGTGATGAGATGCATTAGCCTGCAGAAACCATTCGTCAAAGAGATATTGACCCAGTATTGATGAAATCAAATAGTTTGATGATATTAATGTCTGCCATCACAGACGAATTGGCCTTGTTGTGATATGATCTACTAGACTGATAATACAATTGGTAACTAACAATTATCATCAAATATGTAAAAAGCATTGCGTGACCAAGTGAATTTTGTCTTGTTTTTTTTTCTCTCGAGTCTTCGCAGTTTTCAACCCTGAAAACGTGCATGAATATATTTGTGTAATTCCATAAGACATGATTAGTATTTTTGATTAGTCAATTGGAAATGAATTATTTTGATCAATCAAAGCGCAAGTAATATATGTTCCTCACCATTTGTCTGGCAAAGTATTAATGAAACTTATTTGTTATGTTGGTAGTTGTCATAGTTACGGTTATAGTCGTGAGTTTCCTTTTTACGCAGTTTGATTACAGTGAATGTGAAGATGACACGACCGGTGTCATCGATACATAGTTGAACTTGCTATTAATGCTTAAAAAAAACCCAATATGTCTTAAATCAGCTTACAAATACTGTTCGTTGATTAGTTAAAGACGCATTACATAAAATTATGGCCTGTCTTATTATTAAGATGCAGAGTTGGAATAAATAAATGGTACTGAAACAATATATCGGCTTTATTTATCTAAAAGTCGATAGTCACAAAAATATGGACTGTGTGCACTCTCCATTACAAATGAAATATCAAAAATTGAGAAAATAGTATATAGTATTTTATAAACCAATTAGATGTTTACATTACAAGGTATTGGGAACTTTTGTTTTTATTCATAGAAGTACTAGTAACACAACGAACGCCAGGATTTTTACAGAAACAGAAAAATCGTCTTCACCCAGTAATGAGGAAGAGGGTGATTGTTGTTTCATGTCAAATGAACAGCAGGTTGTCAGCTATATCCTGGTGAGAACTTGCTGCATTGGATGAGATGGTGATGATGATATCTTAGTTGTCCTAGACCAACATGCTTAGCTGGATTGTTATAGTGATCTGCATTGTTGAACAACAGTATGAGGATCGACATATCGTTCCACTTGAGCACATTATTCCGATTCCGAGCAAACCATAATTCGCTCTTGTTCCTTAATGTTGTATGCGTAGCGGAGAAGCAACACATACCAATTTATTGCCTTTGGTTTGACCCGATTGTGGTTCGAACCCACGATCTACCACCCTAAAGGCAAACATGTCAACCATTATACTATCGATAGGGTTACCATTAGACTGTACAGCAGTGGTTCAGTTTGTAAATATTTATTTCACATTACCTAATTATAATATATAGATAACAGATACTAGAGTGTTGAAATGCACGATTATGTCTTCCAATCCAATGACAACATATACTTATATAAGGTATATCATTCGGCTTTCCAGTCTTTTGATGTGTGCGTGCCTCATGAAGGTTATTACAGAAACGTATCGTACGCACTAACCTTGGTATCTATGTGTTTTTCGCATTGCATATTTATGACGATTATAACAATTTAATGCACATATGGACTTTTAGATGATGTTAACATTCAATATAATTGGTTTGTAGCAATAGCGAGAAATAACAATCAGCCCATTTGAGTACAATGTGCAATTGTTAGCTATACAAAGGAGGAAACAAGATATATTTTTTATGATATGATGAAATCTGTCGTGTACTAGAGCAATAGGCTAAGCTGGATTTCCTAGTGAAAGATATGCCGTGCAACCTGGGCGTATTATCTTGACTCAGGGCTATCCAGACTTTGCTATTACTCCCTCATGTTCTGAGTTAAGCGATGATAGAGCGATTTCCACTAGTAGAAATGGCACAGCTTATCATAACGACGTACTCGATTTCATTGTGTTATTAGACTTTACACTTTTGAATTGTGGTCACCCTACACTCTTGTATGAACAAGGGGCCCGGGTAGCTCAATGAGTTAGGTCGCTGGATCTAACAACTCACACAAGCCTATCACCAATACGCGTGGGTATGCGCCCGGCTTTGTAAATTACAAAAAAAGGGTGCACTCGACTCGCAACCGCAAGTGATAAAGTTTACCAGTTGCTTGCCCATGGTCGGTGGTTCTCTCTGGGTACTCCGGCTTCCTCCACCACTAAAACTGGTCGCCATGATATAGCTGAAATATTGTTGAAAGTGGCGTTAAACACCAAAACTTACTCAAACACATATGAACAGAGCGAAATTATTCTTAAGCACACGGTTGAATATATAAAGAGGTCTGAAAGGTTTCTTGTTGTCTAGTAGTTCACCAAGAGAACAATCGCACACATCATTACCCCTAACCCCTCTCTCTTATTCCTTTCTTCATTCTCTGATTTTGTTCAATCTACACATATTAATGTAAGACATATTTATATACATACATGCTCTATCAAATAATGTTGTAACTTATTGTATCTAGGAGAATACTTCATAAGTGTGTTTAACTTGTGTCTTATCTTTTTTGCACATTTGAGCAAATAAAATATGTTTAAATGTAAACCTGATTTCATCCCTCGCATTTTAGTGGTGATCATGTTACTCACTCATCAGCTTTACATGTTGTGCTTTGTTGACAATTATTTGTCCTTTTGTCCTTGTTTATTGACCACTGTATTGTCTCTCCTTATCTGATTTACTGCTTCTGATTACCCCTTTATTATCTTTAAATTATTGTCCATGGACCTAGGGGACGTCGTGTACGTGATCCTGTGGCAGTTGGATTGATGACTACCTATGGAATCAGTGCCTATCACCATAAACGTTATGAGTTCGAATCCTGCTCAGGCGAAGTGTACTTGATACAACATTATGTGATAAAGTTTGTCAGTGACTTGTGGCAGGTGTCGATGATTTTCTCCGGGTACTCGGTTTCCTGCACCTATAAAATTGGCCCTCACGATATAATTGAAATATTGCTGAAATTATCGTTAAACACCTCATAGCCCTAACCCAGAACTGGAGCAAGATATACAAATCACTTGCTCATGTGGTGGGATTCAAACTCCCTTTGATTAATATATTTTGATTATTTGCATTGTGTCCTGTCTGTATGACATCTGATTACCTTTTAGTATCTTCGGACTTTTGTCTCAATCATTTGTTTGACTCATGCGCAGATCGGACTACCATCAGATCACACATCCGGTTTCTGTTATCTTTGATTATGTATCTATGAATGGTAGAACATTGTTCAAATTTGGGGTATTTAAACAGGAGATAAAATACCTTCAGATGTAGTAGATTAGATATATTATTTAACACATAACACTGCTGAGTGATCATGTAGTTAAGGTCAGTGACTTTACACCACATGCCTAACATCAATGGCTACTTACAGTCAAAAGTTTTACAGTCGCCACAATAACCTGGTTAACCGATACGAAAAACTAATGTGTTACAAATGGCCACGGATATGTTCTGTTGTCGTAATCACAATCCAATCCAGAATAATAAGACGGATGCCACTATTGGAGAATTAACTGCCTACCCTTCCGGGTCACCTGAGTTTACACCGGTTTTAGTAGGGTTCGTGTTGCTTGGTCTATAGTTTTGTAGATCGTTGCTTGTCCTTTTATCCGTTTGATTGTGGTCATTATATTGTTTGTCTTCCGGTTTACGACTTCCGGTTACCCCTTTTGCATCTTCACATTTTTCCACGAGTCTAGTTACATACCTCAAGTAGTAAGCTTTCAATATACGGGGATTTTCACTGGTGAGTTTTCCACAAGTGGGCTTTCCTTTCCCGCCTGGAAGTCATGAAATATCTTTGCAAAAGCTGAAAGTGAAGATAAGCGCCCATAAATCCCTCATAATTTGGGAAATTTATATAAAGAAAACCCTGTTATTATCATACTGGTAATCATGGCTATTGCACTGTCCATTCTTACGTAATACTGTGCTGTCTTTTTTTAGTGAAAGATAGTGTGAGTAGATTGTTATTATTGGAAATCCATTGATCAAGAAGTAGAGGGTTGGAATTCCGTTAATGGGTTAACTTCGCCACGTTATTGTGATTTTCCCAAACGATGATCTGGATCTCCAATGTCATATGGCATGGTCTTTTGCGTTCAATGATTTGAGATTGGGACAGGATGTATGTATCTACAACACTGAACTCTTCATCGAGGCATCCGTAATAAAAACAATTCATTCACGCATTTTGTGACAATTAACTATTTATTTATAAGTAATAATGACTTATTTATTCTCCTAGCTGTAACACTATTCATTTGTAATGGGAAAGAAAGTACATTTTATACAAATAGGTTCGCGCCCGGCTTTGTAAATTACAAAAAGGTGCGCTCGACTCGCAGCCGCAAGTGATAAAGTTGCTTGATTTAAACATATTTTATTGTCAAATATATACAATAGGATTGAACACAAGTTTTACAACTTATATAAAGATCTCTCTAGTATACAGAATATAATCCTGAAACAGATATTGGTGATAGACCACCGACACCAACACGGGAAATAAGTAGCAGGCAAAGACCTAGCAAGAAAAAGAAATATATGTCCGCAATACCTGAGCAGGATAGACGGACGTAAAACCCTCATAGACATCAACATACATACATAGGTCTGACAGAGAGCATGATGGATAATAAGTGTATTAGTATTTATGATATAGAACAATTGAACGATAGCAGACAAGTAAAAAAAAAGGGGGAGAGTATGCTCCTTCAGTGAATTGCCTACTGTTGCTTACCCATGGTCGGTGGTTCTCTCCGGGTACTCCTGTTTCCTCCACTACTAAAACTGGTCAACATGATATAGCTGAAATATTGTTTAAAGTGGCGTTAAAGACAATAAATCAAATCAAATCAAATTATACAAATACATAACATAACGAGGGCAACTCAAAGCGTGGCGTATCACCTCACCTAAACATTTGACCCGGTAACCTTGACCTTTGACCTATGACCTTGAAAATCAATTGAGTTCCAGATTCTCTTCAGGACTAAGTATGTACCAGGATTGGTCAAAATCCATTGAATGATGTTGATTCTAGAGTGTTCACAAGGATGTTATGGAAGGACGGACTGTAGCGTTACTATATCACTTCGCAACTTCATTGGCGAGGGATAATAATGTGAATGCCCTATCTTATTGAATAGTTTTTTTACTTTCTTCCTACTAGATAACACGTTTACATGAGAAGGACATTACTTATTAGTACTAAAATTTAACTGATACAGAAGTGTAATTATGTTGCATCCTTGAATTTGTCTGAAAACCTACAAATTTAGTTAAACAATCCTCTTTACCTTATTAGGACTTTAGCAATTATATTTCTTCTTGTACTGTAAACTAGATTAGTTAGTTGGTATCTTACCTTCAGCATTAAAAAGTCAGAAAAAAATAGAGAATGTTTGTTATTATATGGTATGGCAAAAACAGCAAAGATGCTTGCCTACAGTCAACTACATGCGTAATAACATGGAAAAGTGCACACAATCTTGTAAGAATGATTGATAGCAAACACTTAAGGCCTACATATTCATAAAGTGCACCAGATGAGCATGCATGTTCTGTAGTCAACTTTGTCAGTGATACTCGACGACCATCATGGCTTCGGATGTGTTCCGTTTGTCGTAATCACAATCCAGTACTTACCCTTCTTGAGCAGATGAGTTATTTCCCTTTGTTAATTGGGTTCGCATTGCTCCGTTTTTGATTTTCCATGTAGTGTTTTATCGACTTTTTCTCCATTTTCTTTTGGCCATGGTATAACTTGGCATTCTTTGAATTGCGGCTGTTGATTACTTATGTTGTACCTTCAAACATTTTGCAAGCCTAAATTAAGGTATGAAATATTGATCAGAAGAAAGAAACCCAATATGACAAATCCTATAGAAAAACGTAAGAGTTCCTATGTCTTACTGTTACAATACTGCATACAACTTTATTGTCTAAGATCTACTATGACAGTATCAATTACTTTCTAAGAGGTAATACAATCTGGTAAGTATTACCTTAAAATATATTACAATGTATAAATGATTTATCTATTTCAAACTAATTAGTGATATTACTGCTTAATGTTTATGAGCTTAGCGGAGATGCAGCGGTTATCACTAGTGCAGCTCGGGTGGAGACTTCCGGGATATTTGACGTCACATCCGGATTTTTGTGGGGTTCCTGTTTCTTAATCTGAAGTTGTCTGCGTCATATTTTGTGGTTCATTGCTTGTCTTCTTGAACATTATATTGTCTGTCCGTTCTCAATTTACGGCTATTGATAATTCCTTTTCTATTTTCAGACTTTTCTTCAATCAATTTTTAAAGAATGGAAAGTTGAAAGTTGGAGTTGGCTATATAAATAATACCGTGATATAACTCCCGATATGTTTTAATACGCACATGCGTGTTGACGAACAAATTATTAACATCATTCCTAAGTGATTTTACATATATTAACACAGGACCGTGGTGCATACAAGCAAAATACTCGCATTGTTTCCTTACGTATAATTTGTTCGCAAAAATACTTAAAAAAAGGCATCTATCGACTTTGGCATTTGTCATTTTTCGTCTTCCGGTGACGTAATTATCAAGAAACGGTGGTGACTTTGAAACAAGCTGGTTGTTGATTTATTGAACACCTTTGAAAGCATGTTCATTGTCTAAGTAGTTAAAATCAAAATGCCATAAAATTAGAAAATATCAGTAACTAAATTGCAATACCGTCTGGTTAGCTATTTGAGAAAAGCAAATGTAAACATGAAGATTAATGGATTTTGTTATTACATGCATTTCCATTACTGACTTCTACTTCAACAAATAAGTTAGACTTTTCCTACTAGAATCAAAATAATGCATGCAAGCCATAGTTTGCACAACGTTTTAATATGTGTAGCATTATTTTCGTTGAATTTTATCCCCTCGCTATCGCTCTTCCCAAACTTACACTCTTAGTGAAATGATGGGGTTATGTAGGCGCTCTCCACGTGTAGATAAATGTCAACCCTCGCATGTAACCGGCCGAACAACATTGTTAATGATAAATAACGCTATGATATTGAACATTATATGTAATTATATTTAATATTTAATGAAAGTGACTATTAACCACTACCTTGTGCATTTACTGGAACAGATTATATCTGGACTCGATCTTCTGCCTTTACTGAAACAGACTATACCTGGACTCGATCTTCTACCTTTACTGAAACAGACTATACCTGGACTCGATCTTCTGCCTTTACTGAAACAGACTATACCTGGACTCGATCTTCTACCTTTACTGAAACAGACTATACCTGGACTCGATCTTCTGCCTTTACTGAGACAGACTATACCTGGACTCGATGACAATGTTGGAATTGTACCAGCTGTTAACCATACTATTCGTGTAAATATAAACTAATTGTTTCTTAATTTATTTATGTTATTTGGTCTAATCGCTTACATGGCAACCATCATTTACAAACCTCTGATGTAGTCCCCGTGAGACACTGGTGTGTAAAATATTAATCATGTTATAGAGATACAGTGACATTATACCATTGTACGTTATCTCTTTAATGTACTATTTATTGTTTTATTGACATATTAGAATAAAACAAACTAATTTATTGTTTTATTGACATATTAGAATAAAAGAAACTATTTATCGTGCAGTCTCAGTGATTATGATATCAGCGGTGTTTCTTTATATTATCTGCCAGTAAATTGATTCAAATACAAGTTCTTGGTATACCATAACTACAATTTCTTAGACATTTTGTACTTTTCTTTTAAGTAAATTGTTGAAACATGTCATGCAATAATGACATATGCAAGGTATACACAAACTGTAATATCATTGTATAGAATCGGTCGTATTAAAGGTACATGATGTTCAGCATTTCGAACACATACTTTGGAAATGCTGTCCAAATGCTTTATAAAATAAAATATCCAACATTTCATTGAAAGCAAGAACTTGCTTGGAAAAGATAATTGTTCTAACATTTTTTACAATAAATCACTAAAATAATAAGTTGAACGGGGTAAGGTTTTATTATAGCACCATCCTCTTATTTTTTCCTGAGTGTGGTATTCATATCTGTAACAGTTCTCACCATTGTCAATAAATAACCCATAGCAACGTCAGAATGTGACTAACAACAGTCATCAGCCATTATATTTATCAAATGTATAGTCTTTCAACTATATTCATAACGAGAACAAGATTACAAAAATTGACTGGATATTGTGATTACCGATAGTAAGAGAGGAGGAAATAACTAGTATGGTTAGTAGTGGTTAGCGTTTGTGGCAGCTCCCATTACGGTTCTTATTGTTTGTGCTTTTGTGGTGCATACAGTGACATTTGCAACCTGAAATTTGTACTGGGTGTTCATTTTTGGATATTGCATCTCTGGATGACTTTAGAACGAACTTTGCAACAGCGTTTCTTTACTTTAATGACATTTTAAAGTTGTGTTTATATCGGATTTAATTGTGTGTGACCAACCATGAAATCATTTACATCGTGGTTATTTAACGCAATACCTTGAATTGGGCCAAACAGGTAATTAGCAATACACTCTACAGTACCAATCCCCTGAAACCTATACGTCGCACCAGACGCGGCACTAAAGGTGGCAGGCATGACATAAGACATATTCGTGTAATTGTCAGTGACAATAGAACTTCTGCATCGACTTTACATCATTTTGGACATAACCTTAGTAATTTAGTTCAGTTGACTTCGGATAATACTCGAAGTGTCCCGGATAGTGATAGGTTTAGTGGAAAATTGATAAACATTATCCCATCGCTCATTAGACAACGTAATTCAAATTCGTTTCATCAGCAGTCAACAAGTCATCTAAATCTTGCTAAAATCCCAAAGGCCATCCCTGAAGATAAACTCATAACTCTATTCACCTTGAACTGTAGGTCAGTAAAGAACAAACGCTTACTATCACTGACTTCATACAGTCTCATAATGCTGATTTACTTGTAATCACAGAGACCTGGTTAGGGTCCGAAATAGACAAAGGTGTTATCTCAGATATCACACCACAAGGCTACGGTATTCATCACGTATCACGGCATGGTAAAAAAAAAGGAGGCGGTGTTGCGCTTGTGTACAACTCGAATTTAAAAGTAAAGTCTATACGAAAAGAAGATAAATGGTCAAACTTTGAACTCTTGGAATGTTCAGTAACACACCGAAATGTCGACTTTAAAATTGTCGTGATTTACCGCCCACCCCCGTCGAAAACTAACAACTTCCGAGTCTCACATTTCTTCGAGGAATTCTCAAGTTTTGTTCAGAGAGCCGCAGACAGTCCGCATGAACTGATTATAACTGGAGACATCAATTTCCATCTCGATGATCCAAATGATTCGAACTCTCGCACTTTTTTGGATATCTTGGATGAACACAGTCTGTCTCAACACGTGGTCGGAGCAACCCACGTCCGCGGTCATACCCTTGACGTTGTAATTGTGAGAGAAAACAGTCAGCTTTTACATGACAAACCGTTTATTTTTGATCCGATTCTCTGTGATGATAAAGGAGATCTAGTGAGGGATCATATGGCAATTCGTTCGAATCTCAGGATACTTAAACTCCCCAGACAACGGAAGATAGTAACATGTTGTAAATACCGCGACATTCAAATCTGTGAGTTCAGCAATGACTTGGAAAACCTATCTGCACTTCAAAATCCTGTGGCTACTACAGACGACTTGGTGAAAACATACAATTCTGAACTATCGAAAATCTTAGAGAAACACGCACCATCGCAGACAAAACAGTGGATTTTACGACCCAACACTGAATGGTATACTGAAGAGCTCCGCATGGCAAGACAAGATCGGCGCAAATCTGAGCGTAGGATGCGGATGGCACAACTAACTGTTGATAAGGAAATATATCACGAAAAGTGCAGGAACGTTGGAAAGCTTCTTTTTCGGTGCAAGAAAGGGTATTTCATCAATAAGATTTCTGAAATCGGTCACGATCAGAAACAACTATATAAAGTGACAAACAACCTACTGGGCAAAACTAAGAAAACTGTCCTTCCATCTATTCCCGATCATTACGAACTCGCAAATCGTTTTGGCGATTTTTTCATCGGGAAAATAGAAACAATAAGGGACAATCTGTGCGCATCAAACCGGGACAGCATGAGTGACATGGATGCTTTATGCGCGGATATTGAATTTGATGGCGAGCCTATGACAGTTTTTCGTCCTGCGTCACCGGACGAGATCAGAAAGATCGTCATGAAAGCTACGCTTAAGTCATGTGAACTTGACCCGATTCCAGCACACATTCTAAAGTCTTGCCTGGACAGTTTACTACCTATAATTACGGCGATAGTTAATAAATATCTCGAAGAGTCTCATGTACCGACAACATTTAAAACGGCTGTAGTACAACCACTACTTAAAAAAGTCTTGTTTAGACAAGGAAGAGTTCAAAAACTACCGTCCAGTTTCAAACTTACCTTTTATATCTAAGATCCTTGAAAAGGTAGTATCAACACGTCTAGAAGAACATATCAATTCACATAATCTACAGGATAATCTACAATCAGCATACAGACCGTGTCATTCAACTGAAACGGCCTTACTTCGAGTTTACCACGACATTGCGTATGCACTGGATAATAATCAGTGTGCTGTGCTAGTTATGCTAGATCTGTCCGCCGCATTTGACGTTATTGACCACCAAATACTCTATCGACGTATGCAGTATTCCTATGGAATAACTGGTGATGCGTTTTCATGGATAGTGTCGTACCTAAGTGACAGAACACAACGCATCGCTATCGGATCTACTCAATCGAACAGCTTACAACTTCACTACGGAGTACCGCAAGGATCGGTTCTTGGACCGCGAAAATACTGTATGTTTTCCATGCCTATCGGTGAAATTTGTAGTAGCCATGGCATGAACTATTACTGCTACACTGATGATACCCAGGTGTACCTTGTTATCAAGCCATGTGACATTTGGAATGACATCGCACAGAAGTTAGAGTCTTGCTTATCAGATATCAGCAGATGGATGAAACTCAATCTATTGAAGTTGAACCAAAACAAAACCGAACTCATTATTTTTGCGCCTCAACATCGATCGCAAGAGTTGCCAACTAGAATTTGACGGAAGTTTAGTCAGTGACGCATGTTGTGTTAAAAACTTAGGAGTATTTTTTGATAAAACCCTGAACATGGAAAAGCAAAGATCATATCTTGCAAAATCATGCTTTTTTCAAATTAGGAACATTGGGCGTATAAGACCTTACATCTCGAATGACGCATGCAAAACATTAGTCTCGGTCCTTGTGACATCTCGGCCTGACTATAGGAATGCCCTGCTGTATGGTGTAAAAGCAAGCTTAATCAAGAAGCTACAACGAATACAGAACACTGCCGCACGACTCATTACACGAACCAAACGATGTGAACACATCACACCTGTTCTCATGCAATTACACTGGCTTCCTGTTTGCTATATAACTCAATATAAGCTACTTCTCTATGTTTTCAAAGCTTTAAATGGCCTGGCTCCTGTGTATCTGAAAGACCTTATTACAGTGTACGAACCAGCAAGAACACTTCGTTCCGAGAACGCAATGTTTGTAGTTCAACCGAAAGTGCGAACTAAAACATATGGTGAAAGGCGTTTTGATAAGGCGGCCTCGACTTTGTGGAATAGTCTTCCCAGCAGCATTAGACATGAACAATCCATTGAAGCCTTCAAAAAACAGCTGAAAACTTTACTTTTTAAACGCGCCTACAGTGATTTTACTTAATTATTCTCGATATTATTTAACATTTTTATTGTTCTATATGTTGATCATCGGTATCTTACTATAAATTTTTATCCACACATTATCAAATTTTTACCTTTTTAAATTGCTGGTCATTGATTTTTCAGTTTGTGCGTTGATTATTGGTATCTTTTTAATTGCGTTGATTTTCACAACATTTTTCACGTTTTTAATTATTGATATCATATTTTATTAATTTTTGTTCTTCTCCCGACAAGTTTATTTAATCAATACTTTTGTGAATGTGTAATCATGATTTAACTTTGTGTGTTTTTATTGTCATTGACTACTATTTTAATTTTTGATTTGAGTTATTTACACATGTTGTGAATTTTTACTTTTCTATGTTTACCCTTGTACTTTGTATATAATATTTTTGTACAGCGCTTAGAGTAATTTATATTTTATTATATAATGCGCTATATAAGAACTGTAATTATTATAACTAGTAAGACTGAGAGGCTTGTGATCACACCATCCGCCAGCCTCCATTCCCGACATGCTTCTGATAATTAGTTGCTATTGCAGCTTGTCATTTCCATGTACGGAATGTCAAATAATTTAAAAGCGAGAAAGCCATACACGTTCCGTTTTAAGACGAATTGTATATTTAATTCGTCCGATATCATCAGCCATTAATATATATTGCACATTCAAGTTTTTCATGACTGGACCAGTACCCAATTACGCATGACAACATACACAGACATGTAGGGTATGCATATTTTGAATGGAATACCAAAAGTCGTATGATCAGTATGAACTGTTTTATAATCCGGAATAAAGGTTACGCAATTACACTTTATCAAATAGTAATGAAATTATATAATTTTAAAAATTGACTTTTTCGTGTAGCTGGTGTGACTAAAAATACATATAATATAAGCTTTACTTGGAATTAATATAAGCAAAGATATATTCCACCACAGCAGTTTGTATTTCGTTTTTAAACCTTTTCTGCAAAATCATTTTCTGCTGGTTGCAGATTGAGAAGGGCAACAGTGGTGTTTTATATACAAGACTTGCTTTTATTGTAATACATTTTTCTAATGTGGCGGAAAACATGATATTAAAGAATTTGTTATTTGAATGATATATGTGACAAACACGCAATTTTCCTTTTAATCATATTTATACTGCAATCGTTCTATTTGAGCAGTCAAAATGCGTTGACTGTTTATTTACAAGTGATAAACGGTCACTGGCCGTTTATAACATTTAGAAATCAGTTGGGGCCTATTGGGGTAACTAACTTTTTAAATAATTTGAATATTGGTAATAATATCCATTAATGTCACTAATGATTGCAGTATAAAGACAATAATAGTGCATTGACTTGACATAAAATTCGATATACGTATTCGGCACGAATCTGGGAAGATGCTCGGGAAACCCTCGCATTTTCCCCGATTCTAAGCCTCATCCGTATATCAATTTTATGTCAAGTCAATGCACTGTTATTGTCTATATAACATCTACGTTCTAGTTAGCAATTAATGAGAACGCAGATATCTAATTTAGTGTGCACTAAGATTGACCTTAGTTTAAATAAATTACATTATTCCTAGAAACCATTAATTTGAAACATATACATTATTTCAAGGAGAAAGAAATATGTGTCCAATGATATTTAAATCGAATGTATATCTGCAGACAGTGTTACCTTGAACAGCAACAAAAGTTACATAATCATATGACCGTTGTCTTGTGACTTCTATAACACCATCTAAGTGCACCAAGGCCGTTCTAGTTAGCATGCAATAAATAAAAACGTAGATATCTAATTTAGTGAGCAGGAAGAATATTGACCTTAGTTTAAATAAATTACATTATTCCTGGAAACCATTAATTTAAAACATATACAATGTAACAAGGCAAATGAAATATGAGTTCATTGATATTTAAATCGAATGTGCATCTGCAGACATTGTTGACGTGAACATTAACAAAAGTTACATAATTATATGACAGTTCCCAATTGATTTCCATAACACCATCTAAGTGCGCCAAGGCCATAAGCTACATATTACACATAATCATGTTTTATTTAAGAAATAATCTATGGCAGCCATTGTGTTATATTCATTTAACACTGTCGCTCGGGATTAAATTCGATTATAAAGGCCCAGCCCATGATTAAATGAATATAACACAATGGCTGCCATGGATTATTTCGATTCTAATAGGACAAATACGGTAATTTACTTGAAAAACGCCGCCTATACACACAGCAATGTATTTGGCAGTTCCGTTACCCTCCCGAACACAAAGATACGATTTCTGTCATTTGAGATTACTAAATGTTGTCATTGATGAACATTAATAGGAATCATTCACCGCTTCTCCCGTTTGGTGACGCTACTGTTCCATAAGTGGTTAATTGTGCGTTTGAATCACAAAGACGCTTATATCTTAACGTTAACCTAATGACGGCACTGAATTATAAAACTTGGATGGTGCAAACGTTGAAGCTTAACTAGTACAGCGCGGTGATATTACCTGTTAGAAGCACAAATTTAGTTGACGAGTATATGTAAAATAAAAGTATTATCTTTAAGTCGCAAGAAAAGAGTTTTATTATGACCATATTAAGAAATAAAACGGACGTTTACAAGCCATGTCGGCATGTATATGTACCTTAGTGCACAGGGACTTGCCCCCGGTCAATAAAAAGATCGACTATCCACATATATGTACTAGTGGGATCGACTATCCACATAATACACTAGTGGGATCGACTATCCACATAATACACTAGTCTAGTACATATATGTGGATAGTCGATCTTTTTATTGACCGGGAGCAAGTC
>MJUT01045532.1:1021432-1063288 GCA_002080005.1 Gigantidas platifrons | reverse complement strand
CCTTGTTTTTGAACATTTTACATCAATACGGTTTTTCCATCTCCTCTTTATCATGCTACTTATGCCTACTTGTACTCCAATATAGTATGTGATTTTTAATAAGGGAAGCAATTTTTGTTCACATAAATGATTGTTTTAAATGTTGATATTATGATATGTACTATGTGTAATGTTAATGTTATAATGTGTATCATGTATGATGTTAATATTGAAATGTGTACCATGTATGGTGTTTATATTATGATACAGTATGTGCTGTATGTGTTGTTAATATTGTGATATGTATTATGTGTGATGTTGATATTAAAATGTGCACTAGGTGTTGTGTTACTATTATAATGTGTTCCAAATTATTTATCTGAGTGTATTATTTCCAACATAAATCTAGATGCAAATTATGCACTGAGAAATCCCAGATTTTTTAACCTTCCTAAGACTCGTACTCAGTCATATAAAAACAGTTTTTTCCCTTGTACACTTGACTTATGGAATACATTGGACAATGATACACAGAATATTCCATCTTTTTATCATTATTTAAGAAAAAATTGAACGAGGACATTGTCAAACTACCCTCTTATTTTTGTATTGGTCACCGTAGGACTAATATTATTTACTGCCAACTTCGTAATGAAGTTAGCAACCTTAATCATCATCTGTTTATGTCGCATTTGTCCGACTGTCCCCAGTGTGCATGTGGTGATACTGTGGAGGACAGCTTTCATTATTTTTATGTCTGTCCCCTCTATTTGAGACACCGTTCTCAGTTATTTAAAGATTTACAAAAGTTTATTGGCAATCTAACTGTTGATATTTTATTAAATGGTTCACCTGACTATTCCATTGAAGATAATACTACTATCACCAATGCAGTTCTTCGTTTCATTGATTATACAGGACGATTTGCATAGATTACCTTATTCGTTTCTACTTATAAACCGTTAATATGAGTACCTTAGCTATTGACAACTTAAAAAAATATTTAGCAATAATCCATACTCTGCTCCAAATTGCTTATGTATTGCTAGTTGCATATTAAATGTTATTTTTTTAATTCATTTTTTCCATAATCATCAAATATATTTGAACATTAAACTCAAAATATTGATTGGTTCATACATATATTCTGCTATATATTTGATAAATAGTACTATGTTTAGTCTGGTAGGCTACTCTACCTATAGTGTATTCAGTTATGAAATTATATTTCTTTTATTATTCATGAATATAATTAAATATCATTATTAGTCTTTAATCATCTATCTGTTAGAAAAATCATAAACTGAACATGCTATGGGTAGACTTATCTATGATGTTTTGTATATTGTTCCATCTTGTTATTTGAGAGGATCTGTATAGGCTTTGCCTGTTATCCAATCCATTTGATCTATTATCAATAATATATTTGAAATGAAATGAAAATTAACTTGTTCTCGCCGTGATATAGCTGAACAATTAACTTGTTCTCGCCGTGATATAGCTGAACAATTAACTTGTTCTCGCCGTGATATAGCTGAACAATTAACTTGTTCTCGCCGTGATATGGCTGAACAATTAACTTGTTCTCGCCGTGATATAGCTGAACAATTAACTTGTTCTCGCCGTGATATAGCTGAACAATTGCTGAATTTTCGCTAAGCAGCAATCACTCATTATTATCGTGATATTATCTCAACTCAATTTTCTAGTTTTTAACCCCCCCCCCCCCCTTTTCTATTAAATAATAAAACAATATTTAATATGTATACTTAGTTTGACATTATTTTGTTTAATTTACTAATTATGATTGATATAGCCTGTCACGATGACATTTGATTTATTTTGTTTATGCTATTAATATATTTGTATGGAGAGGGACTAGTAAGTTGTAAAAACTTGTTCCCAATCCAATTGTATATATATTGACAATAAAATAATTATAAAGTTAATCACTCATTCACTCAAATCAAATCAAATCAAATCAAATCTAATGTTTGAAGATGCTAAAGAAGCTGTAATTTGAAGGACAGACCGGAATAAACATGAAACAAATACAAGCAATGATACACACCACACTACACACAAAACTTCTGATTTAAAACACGAAGCACACTACAAACCGGGATGACACACGTACTTCAGAATGCCAAGCACTAGCATCCGTTATGTTACTGACACAAATATCATGTTAGGTGGAAATCGTCATGGACAACACAAAACATGTTAGTTATAGAATAAGCCACTCAGTCTATACTTGTAGAATAAAGATAAGATACATGGTATAATTTATACATTACTATAATAGACAAGTCTATTACTGAGAATTATACTGTTTGTATGATACATCTGTGTACCAACAAACACTAATTCAAATATTAATTTTTAATAAAGTTGTGTGAAATGACTTAAATCAATTTAAAGCTACAGAAATATAAATACACCAGAACTCTTGTATCATCAATGATCAATAGGGAAAAAAACATGATTATAGCAACATTCAAATTATTATATTTGTTTGCTTTGCTTGGGGAGAGTGAAAACAAAATCAGACCATATCAAAAAAGAATAAATTACATCTGTTCCAAGCTTAAGACATTATAAAGGTAGTATTGTATGGTATTAAGTGAATCTTGATGTAATTATTATTAAAATGAAGGTGTCTCCATCCCATTCAGGCATATAGCTGGCCTAATTCGATTTTGGCTACCCTATTTAAGACCTTTGATTTTCCTGCTCCCAAAGTCTTTTAGATAATTTAGCTTTCAAATCTTTGGTACTTATGAGGGTTACATAAAAACGTCCCGCACACTAGGCTAGATGTGTACGTTTTATTAAGTAGCATACAACATGACACCAACATACGGTAGGCTGATTAACAGAAGAGTATGAAGACACCAAAGGAGTAATTAGAATCCATATATCAAAGAAGACACAGTTTGTACCCATAGGTGTGCCGAGTGTCTGTTGAAAAACACGTCGACCAAACATAACAAATATGTTGTCAATCAAAAACTCGAGCATGTTGATGATATCAGCGAACTATTTTTTACAATATAAGATTTGTCCCTTCCAAGCACAAGGTATTTGTATCTACGTTGTCCATTATTTTTTATGAAACACAGTTGGACCAACTCCCTTAATCAGCCTAGAGTGAGGAATAGTTGTGTAGAGGGTACAGAAGTCAAATGTGTTAATAATATTGGAGGAGAGTGACCTACATAGAATCGTGACCTAGATAGTATGTACTCTAACATATCTTTAGAATTCTTCAGAATCGTGACCTAGATAGTATGTACTCTAACAGATCTTTACAGTTCTTCAGAATCGTGACCTAGATAGTATGTCCTCTTAACAGATCTTTAGTTCTTCAGAATCGTGACCTAGATAGTATGTACTCTAACAGATCTTTAGAGTTCTTCAGAATTGTGACCTAAATAGTATATGTACTCTAACAGATCTTTAGAGTTCTTCAGAATGGTGACCTAGATAGTATGTACTCTAACAGATCTTTAGAGTTCTTCAGAATCACTCTAACAGATCTTTAGAGTTCTTCAGAATCGTGACCTAGATAGTATGTACTCTAACAGATCTTTAGAGTTCTTCAGAATTGTGACCTAGATAGTATATGTACTCTAACAGATCTTTAGAGTTCTTCAGAATCGTGACCTAGATACTTTGTACTCTAACAGATCTTTAGAGTTCTTCAGAATCGTGACCTAGATAGTATGTACTCTAACAGATCTTTAGAGTTCTTCAGAATCGTGACCTAGATAGTATGTACTCTAACAGATCTTTAGAGTTCTTCAGAATCGTGACCTAGATAGTATACATGTACTCTAACAGATCTTTAGAGTTCTTCAGAAGCGTGACCTAGATAGTATATGTACTCTAACAGATCTTTAGAGTTTTTCAGAATCGTGACCTAGATAGTATGTACTCTAACAGATCTTTAGAGTTCTTCAGAATCGTGACCTAGATAGTATATGTACTCTAACAGATCTTTAGAGTTCTTCAGAATCGTGACCTAGATAGTATGTACTCTAACAGATCTTTAGAGTTCTTCAGAATCGTGACCTAGATAGCATACATGTACTCTAACAGATCTTTAGAGTTCTTCAGAATCGTTACCTAGATAGTATATGTACTCTAACAGATCTTTAGAGTTCTTCAGAATCGTGACCTAGATAGTATACATGTACTCTAACAGATCTTTAGAGTTCTTCAGAATCGTGACCTAGATAGTGTATGTACTCTAACAGATCTTTAGAGTTCTTCAGAATCGTGACCTAGATAGTATACATGTACTCTAACAGATCTTTAGAGTTCTTCAGAATCATGACCTAGATAGTATGTACTCTAACAGATCTTTAGAGTTCTTCAGAATCCACATCTGATTCACACCACCACTTGAGTACCTACAAATGTAGTGTCACAGTAACCATGAAGCCAGGCTTTGACAGCTGATAGAATAGATGTTAATAATTTGGAAAACAAGGTCTTGTGGAGCATTTTGTCAGACCCATCAATATAAGGTTGTTTGTACAAAATGTAAGGACCCTTGTATTATCCAGTGTGCCATTATATATTATTACAGTGCTCTGTATAAGTCATACCAACTTAGTTATAATCAGTGACCGTGCTGAAGATCAGTCATTTTCTATGTACAACGGTTTCCTCCACCAATAACACCAACCTCATAATATGATTGAAATAGTCTTGACAATAGCATTTATATGCAAGACACACTTAAATTCAGTTAGTGGGGAGAAATTTGTGGTGTTCTATAAACATGTTCCATTGCATATTTTTGCTTAACCCCAGATATATGTACAGTTGCTTTAAAACAACATGTGTGTGGTTTTGTATATACTGTCTTTATATAGTACATAAAATGTCTTGTGTTGAAAATGGCAAGGCCTTTCAAATGTGCTCTTCTATCTTATTGACCTGTCTGTGCCAAGTCAGAGAGGTGAGCGGTCATATACATGTATATACATGGTATGTAGGAATATTGACAAATGGCCTCTGTTTCTATGGTTTTTGGATAAGATTTTAGAACTGTTGTGATGGTGTGGTATTTTGTTTAATTTTGTTTCTCAATCATAGCTATTTAAGTATTGCAGTACATGACTACTAACTATTAATTAGCATTTGCAGACTGTAGATGATTCTGACATTGATAAAGTAAGCAAAGTTTCTTATAACACAGCTTCGTACATATAATGTGCCACATTTCCTAAGGTTTATAAGTCTTAACGCCACATTAAACAATATTTCAGTTATATCGTGGCGTTCAGTTTTATTGGTGCAGGAAACCGCAGTACCCGGAAAAAACCACTGACCTGTCGCAAGTCACTCACAAACTTTATCACATAATGTTGTATCCAGTAAACCTCTCTATGAACGGGGTTCAAACTCACATTTTAGTGGTGATCGGTGCTGATTGTACAGGTACAGCTCCTATTTTCTTAATTACAAGTGAAATGGGAAAAATTATAATAAATCATGATGACTTTTCAGTAATGTTTATTTTGTGGAATTATGTCAGATTAGATAAATGAAAATTTGCCTTCATAAAAAAGTATAAAAATGGCATGAAATGTAAAACATAGATAATCCAGATATTCAATAAGTAAACATACTGCACAATTCATAATAACAATTGTTTATATTTATGTAACAAATTGAGTACTATTCAATCTCAATGATCAAATTGAGTAATATTCAATCTCAATAATCATATTGACTAGCATCCGATTCTCAATATTCAAATTGACTAGCATCTAATCTCAATAAACAAATTGAGTAACATAATATCAATAACCAAACTGAGTAATATTCAATCTGCATAATCATATTAAGTAGTTTTCGATCTCAATTATTAAATCGAGTTATATTCAATCTCAATATACAAATTGCCTAACATCTAATCTCAATAATTAAATTGAGTAATATTCAATCTCAATAATAAAATTGCCTAGCATCCAATCTCAATAATCAAATTGAGTAATATTCAATCTCAGTAACCAAATTGAGTAATATTCAATCTTAATAATCAAACTGGCTAAATGAAAATCTCAGTAAGTAAACAAATTGGATTAGACCGAAATAAAAAAAAAAACAATATGTGTTTCAGGTTTCAGATCAAAGTAGCTAGGTGTGTTGAGATAACCAATATTGTTGACAGACAGTGTTGGTCATTATGATAAACATGTATAAAGGTGTTTCTGTCAACCCAACCGTAAATATTCTTTTTGAATTTCAAAAGGAAAGAACTTCATGTAAAGAAAATATACATACAGTGTCGGAAAATATATAATTTATTTGTACGACCTTTAGAAACAGGTTGAAAGGCGAGCCTTTTTCTGTCTTGGTTAGCAGGGAGTGCAAATGAATTTTATATTTTCCAACAATGTGAGTATACTGCCAAATTGTGTTAAAAGAATAGAAACAAGCATCGTTCTAATCGTTTTTTGATGGTGTCCATTGTGACAATCTACATCTATAATGTTAGCTTTCTTACAGTCCCTCAACATAAAAATAGGAGCCAGAATAAAACTATATCTTGGGCAGTGACCATAAATTGCAACAGTTTATGCAGTCAATGCAGTTTGATTGCTCAAATAGATTGATTGAATGATTGATTGATTGATTGATTGATGTTTAACGTCCAGTGAGCAATTTTTGAGCTATATTCAGGACGAGCTCAAATAGAGCCAGTGCATGATAAAACAATGAATAAAATTAAGAGTTTCAGTTTAACCATACAAGCTACTGGACATTCTTAAACGGACGATGTTGATGCTATATTGAAGTCAAGTCGGCGTCAGTGAAAACCTGTTTCAGTTTCGATAATTGTCTGGATTCAATAAAACCAGGAGGATCAAATGTTTCAAAATATTTGCAGAGAAAATTAAAACACACATATTTTTCTTGTTGACCTAACTGTCAATCTCAATGAGCACAGCAACTGCATAACTGAAAATCTCAAGATGTATACATACAGATTAAATAATATTCAATCACTTCAAATGTGTAAGTGAACTGATTATATATCAGATCTGGTCAATACGTAAACAAATTGAATAATGCTAAATCACTTCAAATGTGTTAATAAACTGATTAGATAATTGATTATGTTAATAAGTAAACAAATGAGATTAAGAATGGAATGCAATCTTTTTTTAATTTTATTGATACATGAAAGCATTGCCCAAAATTAGGGCGGTTATGGTTTTTAATGCCATTTTCAACAATATTTTAGTTATATTTTGTGGCGGTCAGTCTTATTAGTGGAGGAAACCGGAGGACACAGAGAAAACCACCGATCTGCCGCAAGTCACCGATTGTTGACTGAAGTACAGTTTGAATGAAGCTTCAAGCACTTTCAAAACCCTATGAAACTACAAAAATTGCATTCCATACTGATAATGCCATTTTAAAATTTCCAAATACAATTGAAATTATTATTATTTGTTATAATATTCCACAATTTTAACTTTTGATATTGTGTGCAAGTAATAGCTTTCATAATGTTCGAAAATAATTCATGGAAGTAGGTGTGGTCAAATGGTTGTGTACATCATTGACTGCTGAAGTTTCAATTTTGACCAATGACATGGTGCTTTCTAAATTATTAAGTGATCAAAGGAGATATTTTGACAATCTCCTAAATTGCATAATTTACTCTGTCATTCAATTAACAAATAGACCATTAGCATGTTTCTGATCTTGATTCTAAAATTATACATTTTCCATCTAAGGCAGATAAAAGTGTAACCCTTTTATGCAAAGTTCAAAGAAAATAACCTATGTTTTCCAATAATTTGTTCAAAATTTTAATCATAATTTGTTCAAAATTTTAATGTTGTCACAACTAGTGAATTTCCAATTATATGCTATGAAATTATCCTCTGATTTTTTTTCACAAAGGTTCAAATATTTACAAACTGAGAAAATTATACTCTTAATATATATTCAGACCTGATTTTACGAGGACAACAAAAAAGCAGAAACTGACAATCAGAAGTATTGAATATACTATAAAAAAAAAAAAGAATCGCAACGGTAAAATCTGGAATAAAAAAAAGTGGAATTCCACTTTAAAGCAGACGAATATCCATTGTGTTTTTGATTGCTCTTTATAGATCGAACCATTTTACCCTTCCTAAGGGAAATAACATGTATAAAAATGTATAAATGTAACAGTGTATTCTTTCTAGAGGACAAGTTACACTAGTGTATAATTTCCAGAGAAATCATTGCACTTACTTTAGGTTATTTTTTCCATGCTAACCCTAACCATAACCCTAACTGGAAATTCTACACACCGGAATAAAAGTATGCTTACATAAATTTTGAATCAAATCGAGAATGTGCAAAAGGTCTATGAGGTACAAAACAAGGTACAGTCATACCTGTATTAAGAGGTCACATCTGGGGCAAAGAAAAAGTGGCCTTCTAAAACTGGTGACCTCTTTCTAGAGGTTAAATTCATATGAAATTTTCTATGACAGGACACGAAAAATGTGACCTTTTAATACAGGAGACTGCATGGACAGGTTTGACTGTATCTGATAATCTAAATAAGAAAGCAATATGTTTGTTTCGAATCATTTCCAATCCGTCTGCCAGACGACGTGATTTCGATGGAATGTTAGGCACTGGACTTCCGGTGTCAATGTACACAACGAAAAGTCCAATCGATATGTGGCATTTTAACGTTCCTCAACTTAAAGAATTCTTAGCAATTTTTGTAAAAGACAAATATCAATTAAATTATTTTATTTGTATCAAAGACTTCAATGCACAGACAATTACTTGTTTAAAATTAAATTTGTTTTCTTCCTTTATTTACTGCCGTCAGCATCGTGAAAGGAAAACTATCTGTCTTGATATATTTCTGTTATCAGACAGACAGTGGGGTACTGAATACCAGTATTTACTCAGCCGATTTCTTGGCATTTCCATATTACAATTACTCATATAATCTACTGCATCTGTGACTAGCATAAACATTTCAGACATTAATACACGAAAAAGACGGAACATGATCGGAATTGACATGATTCGAAACAACCGTATTGAGACCATTTTCCATATCACTATTTCAGACATTACTATATATGCATAATTATTCTATCCTTCTTTTCCCAAATCCAAATATTGGCTTTAGAACATCAGACTTCAATATTCTCCAGAATAAAATTATGTTGATAAGGTATCCTACAGGAAACAACGTGGCACAAAGTATATAAAAACTTACTGGAACTCTGTGATAATCTATAAATAGCCCAAGTATTACCCGAGTTAGAGGTAATAACCGGAAAACAGCGAAAGTTAGTAAGTTCAAGACGGACACCGTTCGATATAATCCTGAATCGAATTTAACCTCTGCAAATTGTAAAAGTTTTCGTAAATGGAGGAATATGCTATTGAATTCTGCTAGAAATGCTATTGCACAGTATGATACACAAAGCTTAGCGTTCCAACTGTATGACATTCCACATATAAGCTGAAAAAAACAAATAATGGTTCAATTTTAGCTAGTATAATGTAATGCATGTATATAGATAACAAATTGCAGCTTAGAATTTATATTTTGCAAAACTGCATTAACCTAAAGTCTAGTAGTATAAGTCGGCAGTCTTCGTCATATCTTTGAAGATTGAAACTCTCACTCACCTTGAACGAACGATTAATTTATCAAGTGTTTGAGTTAATCGACATTCATGTAATCTTACCAAGGTCGTCATCAATAACTGGTTGGCCATTATGAAATACAAATTTCTCAAATGGCAATAAATCTTTTGCCCGTTTTTATAGATTTGTTGTTTCCTCTATCACCGACAAGACTTTTTGCAGAATAACACAGGTATCCTATAAGAAACAGGAACAACCTACCTACCTATTACAAACACCTGGTTTCTCTCCAGTTTGTGTTGTGCTTTTTGTTTTGTTTTGTCTTCGTTCTGTGTCTTGTGGAAGGAGAGTTTAAACATACCAAAGGGGTAACCAGAATCCTTCAATCAAAGAAGAACAGACAGCACAATGGCCAAAGGAAAAAGAAAATATTGCCAGTGTCTCTGGATTATTCATTCTTGATTGCCAGTTCGGTTGTCTCTAACGATTATTCAAATGTGACTGCGAATATATATATACATTGATAAAGAGGAACATTTTCAAATCCAATGAGACTCTAAAGCAAAAAAGTGCAATCAGAATATGAAGCAGCAACATTTGTAGACACACAAGCCTGCTGTTCTTGCTCTGCCACCAATGGTAATATATTACTTTGCTTCATTGTCAAGTGAGCAAATTTACAAACAAAAAATCAAGTACATGTATAAAGGTGCCATGGGCTTAAATGGATGGATGTCATTGTCTTGATTGCTAAATGCATGGTGATAGTGGATATGATCAGAAACATTTTTTGCATTATCGGCACTCTTTCTGATGAGTTATACTAGGTACTTTATGAGTACAATGGGTACGTCTGTGGGTCATGACCCCTATTGCGTGCAAATTCATAAGTACAGATTATTATGATAATCTTTTTATAAACTTAGATAATTTTTATGAATTTCATCTATCATAATGTTAATTCGTGTTATTCAAGTCATGTTCTTTGTATTGTATATATGTAATTTTTATATGTAGAATATCTGACATGTTTTGATTTCAATGCTTTATTGTCAAAGGTTTCAAATTATTTTCCCCCATCTGCTTACTGATTAGAGAGGAGATAAAGCAAACATTGGACACATTTATTCTATAAAATGCTGAAACATTATAAAATGTTGAACTTTGTGTAGCTGTTTCAGTTTGTTGTAGAATTTTCTACTTTTATGTGAATATCAACCAGAGGCTCTCAAGAGCCTGTATCGTTCACCTAGTTATAAAAAGAACCAATTGGTCTTAAGTAAAAACTATGTCCTGCAGTGGTAGTCATCTTGGAATTCCGATCAACATAAAAAACACAATGTTTGTAAAGGATCTTCCAATGATTGATGCACAGTTTAGGTTCAATCAGTGCAATAGCTTCAGAGAAGAAAATATTTCTGTATTTTCCCATATGGTCCTGTGTTAATACTATGACCTGTGGTGGTGGCCATCTTGGATTTCAGATCATCACAAAAACACAAGCTTAATAAGAGATCATTCAATGATCATTCATGCACAGAATGGGTTCATTCAGCTCAGTAGTTTTTAAGAAAAAGATTTTTTCTATATTTTCCAATATGGTACTGTGTTAAAACTATGTCCTGCATAGGCAGCCATCTTGGATTTCATATCGGCATAAAAAACCCAAACTTTTTAGAGGACCTTCAATGATTATTCCTGGGAAGTTTGGTTTCAATTGTTCAAGTGGTTTAAAAGAAGCGTTTTGAAACATTTTTGCCATAGGGTCCAATCTTAAACTATGTCCTGCTGTAGCCACCATTTTGAATTTCATATCGGAACAAAAAACCTAAAGTATGTAGCGGACCATCCAATGAACATTCATGTATAGTTTGGCTTTAATCATGTTTGTAGTTTCTGAGAAGAAGGCATTTGAACATTTTCCCATAGGGTCCAATGTTAATCTATTTCCTGCAGTGGTGGCCATCTTGGATTTCTGATCGGCATAAAAAACCTAAAGTTTGTAGAGGACCTTCCAGTGATCATTCCTGGGCAGTTTGGTTTAAATTGTCCAAGTGGTTTCAGAGAGGAAGCGTTTTGAGACACTTTTCCCATAGGGTCGAATGTTAAACTAAGTCCTGCTGTAGCCGCCATCTTCCATTTTATATTGGAACAAAACACCTACACTGTGTAGAGGACCATCCAATGAACATTCCTGTCTAGTTTGGATTCAGTCTGATTTGTAGTTTGTGAGAAGAAGGCATTTGAACATTTTCCTATAGGGTTCAATGTTAATCTATGTTCTAAGTCCTGCTGTAGCCACCATTTTGAATTTCATATCGGAACAAAAAACCTAAGGTTTGTAGAGGACCATCCCATGAACATTCATGTACAGTTTGGTTTTAATCACATTTGTAGTTTCTGAGAAAAAGGCATTTGAACATTTTCCAATAGGGTCATTAATGTTAATCTACTAGTATGTCCTGTGATGGCATAAAAAACAGAAAGTTGGTAAAGGACATTCCAATGATCATTCATTGACAGTTTTGGTTCAGTCAGTTTATTAGTTTCAGAGAAGAAGATCTTTGAAATTTCAGCCAATCAGAGCATATTATTGGCCCTGGCAGCCAGGCTGAACATCCGACTGGAACGAAAAACAGAAACTTTGTAGAGGACCATCCAAGAAACATTCCTGCTAAGTTTGGTTCCAATTAGCCCAGTGGTTTCGGAGAAGAAGCTTGAAATGTGAAAAGTTTACAGACGATGGACACCAAGTGATGGCAATAGTTCCCATGGACCTTTGGTCCAGGTGAACTAAAAACTTCATTTTGTACAAAGCCGGGTGCTCCAGTCCAGAAAGGCAGGTGACAGTCCCTGCTCTAGAAGTGACACCGGTCGTGTTACTCTTGTTACAAACCCAGCTATATTTGAGCAGAAAGCTCTTCAAATACAAGCACTGCACTGGAATTCTCCTGTTGACTTATTGTATTTTAATACCAGTACTTACAAATACATGGTGTATGGTGACTTCCCACTCCTTTTTAAGTTTATTGTTTATCATCATATCAAGAAAATCGTATATAAAGTAACCTATAAGATAGAAAATACATTCTAAATATAATACACAATTAATAGTATCAAAGATTTCAATAGGTCAACTGTCAAATAATCTCTAAGCACAGTTATTTATGATACAGTGAAATGTGCATAAAGCAAACTTGAATAAAACATAATTATGTAACAGTAAAAATGGAGCTCAAAATAAAGTAGCAATGTAGGAAATCTTTATTTAATTTAACCAGTATAACCCGAATAACTGTCTATTCCGAACACAAAAGTTGGCCCCAAGGAGGTTCGGATTAAACAGGTTTCACTATATTAATGAAATTGAAATGACTCGGGAATCGTTTTAGATTGAGTACAAGTTCATGTGGGCTATGTCAATATTTTTTTTTAAAGATACAAGATACAGGCAATACATGTTGTAGTCCTTGGTTAAGTGCTACTTTATAGCTTCTTGGCTAATGGATCTGCAAGCCTTTTAAAGAAGCTTTTACTTGTAACCAATTAAGATATCCATTGAAATTTAGTATCAGCTGCAGTGTACTATAATATTAATCCAGCTGTGTTGATCTGGTAGAAATCTAACATCATCACCTTCTCATCGAATTTTAATTTGAATTTTGGTGTTTAACGCCACTTTCAGCAATATATGAGCTATATCATGGCGACCAGTTTCAGTGGTGGAGGAAGCCGGAGTACCAGGATAGGCCCACCGACCCTGGGCAAGCAAATGACAAACTTTATCACTTGCGGATGCAAGTCGAGTGTACCTTTTTTTGTAATTTACAAAGCAGGGCACGAACCCATGTCAACCCATGTCGTATTGGTGATAGGATTGTATGAGTTGCTAGATCCAACGACTTAACTCATTGAGCCACCCGGGCCCTACAACTACCTAACTCATTGAGACACCCGGACCCACTCTTCTCTTCGAAATGTAACTTATTCTCGCCATGGTATAGTTGAACAATTGCTTACTTGGCGTTAAACAACAATCACTCAATCTAAGCTAAGACAACAAAACAAAAGCCACACAACATGCTTTACTGAATGCAGTACGTCATTTTTTATTCTTTTGTTAAATAATTAATATAAGGAATTGCATCGGGAGGTGCAATGATTAGTCTGGTATAGCCTCAGGGGATATAGACCTGAGATTCGACACTCGGGCGGATCAAACCAAAGACTATAATATTAGTATTTGCTGCTTCTCCACTTAGTACGCAGTATAAAGGGGTAATAGCAAGGATTGGTTGGGTCGGAATCATGATAAAGTGTCCGAGTGGAACGACATGTCTGTTTGTGGTCTGTTGTTTCTGTGTGTTAGCACTATACAAATCCAAATCGGCGTGTTGGTCTAGTACAGAATAGACCTCATTATCATTTCATTGAATGTATCTTGCTCTCGCCATGAGATGGCTGAACAACTGCTCATTTGGCGTTAAACAATAATCACTCACTCATAAAAAATAAGAAACAGTAAAAAAAACATGTGATTGGATAAGATTATTTCTCCCATTATTACGGCGTTTTAACCCCGCTGAACCAGTGGTGGAAAAATCTGTAATCCTCTATAGGATTAAAATGTCTCGTGCCTTTCCCCGCATTATTTTCAAACGCATTAATTTCAAATTTTGAAATAAACATTGTGTTAAATAATGGGAGAAACAAATTTTCTTTCAGTTGCCCATGTGGTTTACGATATTTCTCCACTCTCGAGAGTTAATTTTAAAATTTTAACTACACGCCTGACGGCTTGTGGTAAACATTTTAAATTTAACTCTCTTGAGTGGAGAAATATCGTAACCCACGGGCAACTGAAGGAGAATCTATATGAAACATTTTAATATGATATATATTTTTTTTCGTAATCCAATTAAAGAAGAGTTTGAAGATACCAAAGGGGCAATCAGAATCCGTATATCGAAGATGATTAGACAACCCAATGGCCAAAAGAAAAAGTACAAAAGGACAAACAACGATCTACAAAACATACACAGAAAACTAAAGATCGAGTAACAGGAACCCTACTAAAAATCGGGAGTGAACTCAGGATTTCTGTTGTGCTTTTATCCGGTCAATCCCGGACATTTAACTATATCCAATATCAGTTCACATTCAATGTCAAGGTTCAAACCACATATCAGTGAAAGACCTATTATATATTTGTTTAAGGTATTTGAACTTCATATCAGCTAAAGGAAATTGTTACCTGACATCACCCAAGCAGGATGTTGTTAGTTCATCTAAGGACAAAACAAAACAAAATATCAAACCTTAGGTTTTTTGCATTGAGTTTAACTGATAATTTTTTTTTCCAGAAGTACACTGTGTGATATACCTTTTATTCTAACATGACGTCCTTCGTTGGCTAAATAAATAATGCAATGATAAAACTCACGATATATTTTAATTCGCTCATGTGTATTGACGAACAAATTACAAACATCATTTCCTAGTGAATTTATGTATTCTTACAGCACTGTGGTGCATAACAAACATAAAAATGCACGTATTGTTTTACCTATATTTTTCCGGAATAAATACTTAAAACAACCATCAATGGACTTTGACTTTTGAAATTTAACATCTTCCGGTGAAGTCGTTTACAAGGAACGCTGATGACATTAAAACACATGGTTACCGATTTATTTTACGATTTTGTGAGCATTTTATTGGTTTAAGTTGCTAAATTCAAAATGCCATTAAATTGGAAAATATCAGTAACTGCATAGCATCACAGTCTATTTATACATAAAAGAAAACCAACTGTAAACATGAAGGTTAGTGCATTTTGTTATGAAATGCATTTCCATTATTGACTTCCACTTAAAAAAATAAGTTAGATTTTTCCAACTAGATTCAGAATAATTCATGGAAGCCAGAGTTTGTATCACGTTTTAACATGGGTAACACCATTTTCGTTGCATTTTATCCCTCCCTATCGCTCGGGATAAAAAATTTACGAAAATAATGTTACCCATGTTAAAACTGTATACAAACTCTGGCTTCCATGAATTATTTCTTAAATTAAACTACATACCTATAGAAAATGGTGGTATTAAATATATATAGTTGTTGATGTAAAATACTAGGTCATCCATCATAGCCGGAAACCACCACACACTTAAATTAAAGGAAAATATTATACATGATGACGTCACAAGATACCACCGAACACATACGGGTTATGGTGTTTAACGCCACTTTCAGCAATATTTCATTTATATCGTGGCGGTCAGTTTTATTGGTGGAGGAAACCAGAGGATCAGGAGAAAACCACCGACTTGTAAGTCACTGACAAACTTTATCACATAATGTTGTATCGAGTACACCTCGCATGAGCGGGATTTGAAGTCGCAACGTTAGTCGAGTGATAGACAAGTATTGCTTAGGTAGAGGTATTTGTAAATCTAACAGCTATACGATCATGACGACGTCGACGCTCGCCGACCGCTAGACACATATATTAAAGAAAAACACATTATACATGATGACGTCATACGATACAATAAAACACTTAAAATTAAAGGAAAACAAATTATACATGATAACGTCACAAGATCCGTAAACGTCACTTGTTTGCTTCCATAAAATTATAGTGTAAATTGAAATAAATTTGGCTTATCAATCGAGCTCGCTGAGCAAGATAACTACGTTTTTTACACTATAAATGCATTATATATCATTTTTACATTAGTGAGAATTCCGAGAGCATATACATATACCTTCTAGCCTGTGACCAATGTGGGCATTTAACACCACTTTCAACAATATATTTGTTATATAATGGCCCTAAGTTGAAGAAACCGGAAGTACCCAAAGAAAGCCACCAACCTGGGCAAGTGACTGACAAACTTAACATAAAGTTGTTATAAAACCGTCATCATTGATTTCACATTATATATTTGGTATATGGCATATTTGGTATGTCAATTTCAAGAACACAGTTTGACCGTAGATGACTTCCGAAATTGTTTCCGAATTGTTTATCCGAATGGACACGTACGTGATAATTACTATCAACAAATGTAAACATGTATATCAATATAAGATAAATGATAAGATATAAAATAACACCTGATACAAATAGCAATATTAAATAATAAAATAATATTCAGTTTCTAAAGGTATTACTGCATTCTGAATAACACCCTGCTTTTACTGTTACAATACGTATTGTACCCCCCCCCCCTCTCCTAACATCCGACAGAACCCGATTATAGGTCATGTCCAGATCAGTCAATGAAAACGCCACGGCCGGCAAACTCCTACAGTGCCTTCCAATCTTTTTGTATTACCACACCACAAACGTAAAGCTCTGGTTGGTTGAAATTTAATTTAATAAGTACTCATATACGATGATGCCTCTGGATATTACCAAGGAATTTGTTTAGCCTTTCTCAGGGTCAGGTAAAAGGACACTTTCCCAATGGAAAATATTCTAAAGTGTAAAATGCCCAAAATTGTCATTGTGACCCCCTCATTTGGATTCCAATATGGACAATTTGTTAATTAATAATTTTACAAAATGGTACCAAAAGTATTATTCCCAAAACATCTTGATAAACCCCCTATGACTCCAGTTGTGTTCTGTCAAATGTTAGTGTGGGAAGTAATGTACATAACAGCTGATTTTAATCAGAATTATATACAGTGAAACCTGCCAAATCCGAACCTCACTGGGACCAACTTTGTGTTCAGAATAGACAGATATTTGGTTTATACAGGTTAAATTAACAAATATTTCCTAAATTGGGACATTATTTATAAAGTTCTCTCTGTAAGGATTCTGGTTCTTTCAGGGTTCGGTTTAGACAGGTTTCGTTGTGCAATATATGTAACTGTTTAAAAATATGTATCAAATGTTCTTCAAATGATGAAGAGAGGATGAAGTCTTCTCCAAAACAAATTTGTAACAAAATTCCTTACCATAACAAATCCCAAGGACCAACAATCAAGCCATGTATCCATGATATAAAAATGTTCCGCCATTTCCAAAAATCGACTTCCGCTTTCACAAACTTCGGTTTGCCATACCAAGTTAAAAGTGTACTTATACTAAACATTAAAACAGTACTTAGTGCACATAGAGCATTTGCTTGCCACGTTTCCACGGATTGTCTCCCTTCTCCCGCATTTATTATCAGACTTTTATCTTCGTATCCATATTCACTGTCCCCCATTGTAGAATGCCTCAGATCTGCGTAATAAACAAATTTTCATTAATTATAAAATTACTTCGACAGTAATAATCAGGGCTTTCAATAAGTTTTGAAGTAGCAGGCTATTTCCAAAAAGTAGGTGGAGAAATGCGCCAATTAATATTCTCTTTAATGTGTTAATCTGGGGTCATCCCAAAATGTTTACAGGTCAATTTTGGTTGATTAGACATTTTTTCCCCAAAATGTCTACTCCCTGATTAAAATTTATTCCCAAAATGTCTACAGGTAATTTTCTTATGTTACTTAAAATATTTCATGAGTTGCTGTATAAAGTACCATGATATACCTGTTAATCTGTGGTTCATTTGCTTCATTTTGGTTTCTACTCAAAATAAAGAATGTTGTCTAGAAAAAAGGAAACAATAACCCAAAGTAGAACAAAATTTGATGTAATTGATCTTATGCAAATTATGGATCAATTTATACCAGTATTGTCCACAACAGTGGTATAACTGTAAAATTTGTCAAAATATCTGCAATATTGGATACAACCATACTGGTTTATTTTTACCTTTTATCCGAAATTTTTAATACTTAGCTATTGTGGGTGTAAATAAGGCACATATAAGTGTACAAGTTATATACTTGGTGGTCCAAACCTGGACGTCAATACATAAGACAGAAGAAGTACATGTAATGGATGTCTATTTACGCATGTGTGTTATTACTACAGGTAATGTATAGAACTGGTTGTTGCTAAATATTGTCTTTGTTTCAGTTTAAGAAGACAGGTTTTTATTTCAGATTAAACTTAAGTGGTTTTACTGTGTTTGATAATAAAATATTGTAAATGGCATATTTAGATTTTGTTAATTTTGGTTTGTTTCAAGTATATATATAACCAAGGGAAATAACTCTTTTTTTTGTATATCAACTTACGAAGTTGAAAAATACGATGTCAAACTTTTGTTTTCCTTTGCCACTTTCTTTCAAACGTCTTTCCCGGGAAGGCATTGTACTTAAAATTTCAAATATTGATATTTTCGTTCATTAAAGCATTTCTGAGATTGCGACTTTAATTTCGTCAATGTGAATGTCCTTGAACTTCATCAAAGCATGGAGAAATGATACAAGAAAAGAGTTGTCTGGCATTTCACTTTAGTTTTAATCAAAATAAATTATGGACAAATTGGAGATCAAACAGGGCTCTATTATACAACAAACCCTGTATTTTATACTGGATAGTCGGTCCGGTGGAAACCAATGTTTTCCGGACCAAATTTATTTTTACCGGATTTGTTTGGGAATAACTGGGATACCACTTGTCCTGAACAAATCTCTCGACCAATGAAAAAACGTGTATATTAAACATTATATCGGAAAACTGTTATTCCAGGAAGCAAAAAAAAATATATATAAATAAAGCGCCGTAAATATAGATTTATTATCGATACACGACAACAATATTGACATGATTGAAATAAAATTTCAATTTTTTTTTCAACAAAATAGCCGGCGGTCTTTCTCTAAATAAACGGCGAAAATCGCAGGCTACCGGCTTCTATTGAAAGCCCTGAATAATAAAAACGTGGATATCTAATTTAGTGTTTCTGGAATAACCTTAAACCAGGACCGTGGGTATAAATAGATGTGAGCGGACCTTCAGATTCTTCATTATTTTGGCCACGATTATCTCGAGGAGGAAAAATCAATGATACCCAGTTTCACAGTTACCTTTGGAGCAAAATATTTGACAGGCATGGTTACTAGTGTTCCTCGGCCTCCCAAACTTTCAGTCGTATTAAAAATTAATATTCTTCATCAGTCTAAAAACTACAAAAATCACTTCGAAAATTCAAATTTCTGAGAGGTCACATTGGTCATGTGACATACAGTTTCATAAATATGCTGTTCATATCAACGGGAATTTTTTATGATAAGCTCCGCCCTTAATATTGTCGGTAGGCACAACCGCAAATTCCCCTTTAAGCTTCATCATTCAGGTATGTTCAAAGTCAAAATATTTGAAAGGCAAATAATGTAACAGTCTTTATGAGTAAGAAGACCAAGGGGTCTAAACAGGATATTCAAAGTCGTCTAAGGTCACCTATGTCTGAGGGAAGAGAATCTTTGTTTAAAAAAAAACATAATCATATGGGACGAAGTCCCAACTATGGTAGAAATAGCAATATTCTGATTCCAGATCCATATCACTAATGGCTTAAATTCCTTGCACCGGAAATGACACACCGGAAACCAATACATTGTTAAATCTGCCACAGAAAATCGGATGCGCAGTAATCTGGAAGGGTGCAGGACGTTTTGCAACCTGGTCGTTTCGTACCAGATCGTTTCGTACCTAGATCGAGACGTTTCGTACCGGGGTAAACATGTATAGTGAGACGTTTCGTACCTTCTTTTCAACTCATAGATTTGTAATAAACTCGTTAATTAAAATGTTGTATGCATAGTTGAAACTCTGGAACTACTTTCGGTTATAAATGTTAAAAAATGACTCAAAATCGCAGTGTGTTCTAGCCCATTAAACATATACCATGTGACTGACAATATCATTAAACAGAATTTCATTTCTTCCTCCTCCTGTCCGAAATAATATTTTCTATGAAATTGAGACGTCGAGTACCGGATTATACATCACCGGACTGGACAGGTCCCCGTTTTGGCGAAAAAAATTTAAAAACGACGGAAAATTTGGGTTTGGGTCCCCCTATTGGTCCCCTCTTTTGAGAAAGTCTGGAGCCGCCACCGGTCTACTTTGAAAAAAAAATTATAGGTCCATATATCTGAGTTAATATTGTTTAAAAAAAATTATTTGACTTCGTCCCAAGTTAGGTAACACCTATTATCATATTATTTTATTACAAAATTCGTCTAAAAAATTCGCCATCTTGTTTTATATTTAGTTATTTAATGTTAATTTCATCTTAAATCAATATGTCAATCATTATGTTTATTACTTTTTATTTTCGCCTTTTTTAAATATCATAAGTCATAAGTTTATTAATTCACCAATCAAGGGCTCACAATATGAGCATTTATTACACTATTGTTTTAAAACATAACAAGCAATGAGAAAATATCAGTGGTACGTAAACCTATATGTTACGAATCACTTACAGTCTATATAATTAACCCGGAAATCATAAACCGGCAATCAAAGTGAATTATCTTTTCATCTAGAAGTCCACTCGGAACTCGTACAATATTTCAGAACTCAACCTCGGATGATTCCCCTGCTCTCTTGTATAAAATGATTGTATATAAGAGAGCTGTGGCATCATCCGAGGTTGACCTCGACTGAATGAATGGCAGTTGCATGTGATTGCATTCTATATTAAAATTAAAGTTATTATCTTAATTGATAAACTGACTTAATGCATCTTATACATGAATATTACATTTGAATAATAATAATAATTCTTTATTTGCATAATACACCCATGTGGGTCAAACAAATACAAATACAAACAAACAAAACATAGAACATTATGAATTATTTAACGAGTTCACATTAAAAACAAATACTTAGTAATATGGTCATGTGAATTTTGTGCAATGAAAAAACACACATGACAAAGAATAAATAGATGCCAAGGATAAAATATATATGGCTATTCTGTTTAGGCACTTTAGTGGACAAGTTCTCCAAGACTTAAATTATTTGGCTTTCTAATCTTTCCAAGTTATTCAAGAAACACTTCATGGCCATTAAATCAAATATCTACGTTTTTTTATGTATGAAGTTGATTTGATTGATTGATTTTTGGTGTTTTAACGCTATATCATGGAGACCAGTTTTAGTGGTGGAAGAAGCCGGAGTACCCAGAGAGAACCACCGACCATGGACAAGCAACTAGTAAACTTTATCACTTGCGCCTGCGAGTCGAGTGCACTCTTTTTTGTAATTTACAAAGCCGGGCGCGAACCCTCGCCGTATTGGTGAGAGGCTTGTATGAGTTGTTAGCTCGCCTGTACGAAGTACAGGAAGCGAGTTAATGTCGTCACCTATGCGTCGTCGTCGGTGTCGTCGGCGGCGTCGGCGTCCAATGTTAACGTTGCGTTTAGGTCCAATGTAGACAAACTACTTGGTCCAGGTTGATGAAACTTCACATGTGAGTTTGTCGTGGACAGTTAAAAACACCGCACACAAGTATAGGTCACCGTTACCTACTATTTCTGCCTGAATGACTTCGACATTTTTGCGTTAACGTTTGCGTTTAGGTCCAATGTAGACAAACTACTTGGTCCAGGTTGATGACACGTCACATGTGAGTTTGTCGTGGACGGTTAAAAACATTGCACACAAATATAGGTCACCGTGACCTACTATTTCTGTCTGAATGACTTCGACATTTTTGCTTTAACGTTTGCGTTTAGGTCCAATGTAGACAAATTACTTGGTCCAGGTTGATGAAACTTCACATGTGAGTTTGTCGTGGACAGTTAAAAATACTGCACACAAATATAAGTCACCCTGACCTACTATTTCTGCCTGAATGACTTCGACATTTTTGCGTTAACGTTTACGTTTAGGTCAAATGTAGACAAACTACTTGGTCCATGTTGATGAAACTTCACATGTAACTTTAGATTGCACAGGCGAGCTGGATGGTCTGCCTTGTGATCAGCGATTTTTAGGTAATCCAACTATCTAACTCATTGAGCCACCCGGACCCTTGTACGAAGTTGAAGATTAGGACTTATCATAACGCTGTTTACCTAGATATATGTGACATATATATGTAAATTGCTGCATGTCAGTAAAAGGGAGGGCTGAGAGATGTTATATATCTACTTTTTTATTTAATCAGATTCACAGGCATTTGACCGATGGACCTTAATTTCCCCGTGTTTGCCACGGGGGTACGTATTTTCAGGGCTAGTAACGATGTAGAGCCTCTATTTAATTGTGGGTCCTGGGTCCACACGAATACTAGAAAAATCCACAAGGTAAGAAACAAAATTGTCCACAAACACGGAGGTCGACTTATTTTCTGTTACGCGGCACGCGATTGGTCAATTCTTTTCCGGAAATTTGCCTTGACCAATCNCCGTGTTTGCCACGGGGGTACGTATTTTCAGGGCTAGTAACGATGTAGGGCCTCTATTTAATTGTGGGTCCTGGGTTCACACGAATACTAGAAAAATCCACAAGGTAAGAAACAAAATTGTCCACAAACACGGAGGTCGACTTATTTTCTGTTACGCGGCACGCGATTGGTCAATTCTTTTCCGGAAATTTGCCTTGACCAATCGCGTGCCGCGTAATAGAAAATAAGTGGTCGACCTCCGTGTTCGTTGACAATCTGTCTTGGGAACAGATAGTCGGGGGTATATATGCAAATTAGTACGAATATGAGAGTAAACCAGTGGCACAACAGCTGATGGGGGTCCACAAGGTTAGTGCATTCCATCCGTTTATTTTTCAGAAATCAGGGAAATCGACAGTAATAAGAAATTTAGCAGTACGCCGCTATTTTCAGTGGTTTTGTTTCTTACCTTGTGTATTTTTCTAATATTCGTGTGGAGTCGACCCAGGACCCACAATTAAATAGAGGCCCTACATCGTTACTAGCCCTGAACATATGTACCCCCGTGGCAAACACGGGGAAATTAAGGTCCATCGGTCAAATGCCTGTGGAAAAATACTCAAGGTAAGAAAAAAAATCACTGAAAACGGCGGCGTACTGCTAAATTTCTTATTATTGTCGATTTCCTTGATTTCTGAAAAATAAACGGATGGAATGCACTAACCTTGTGGACCCCCATCAGCTGTTGGGCCACTGGTTTGCTCTCATATTCGTACTAATTTGCATATATACCCCCGACTATCTGTTCCCAAGACAGATTGTAAACGAACACGGAGGTCGACCACTTATTTTCGATTATGCGGCACGCGATTGGTCAAGGCAAATTTCCGGAAAAGAATTGACCAATCGCGTGCCGCGTAACAGAAAATAAGTCGACCTCCGGGTTTGTTTTACAATTTTGTTTCTTACCTTGAGTATTTTTCTAGTATTCGTGTGGACCCAGGACCCACAATTAAATAGAGGCCCTACATCGTTACTAGCCCTGAAAATACGTACCCCCGTGGCAAACACGGGGAAATTAAGGCCCATCGGTCAAATGCCTGTGATCAGATTGACACTTTTTATCACGGATTTTAATCATTTTCATGTTTGTTTTCACCCGCGAAAATGTTAATCATTTAAGAGACATTGACATAGGTTAATCTGAGTGTAAGGACCGGCAACTCTTTGTAAGATATTGTGATTTCTGTTCACTTATAAAACACCCACCACGTGAACAATGGTATTAAAAATAATCATAATCCAGAAATTCTATATATAAACAATGGGAGAGAATGTGGTTAAATTTGACCTTGATTTATAAATGTCTTACGTACACAGGACCTTGACGAAATTAGTCTTTTCAGCAAGGGATTAAGAAGGGTATTTACTAAAGAATGTGACATTGACCCATATATATCCCATATATTTCGTTTACATTATGCATGTATGTAAATCAGTGACAAGTTATCATTATTGTTTAATGTCCAAACAGCTACACTTTATATCACAGGCACTTGTTTCATTCAAATGATATATGCTCCCTCCTCTTCATTACTTGAAGAGGAGGGGGCATATATTTTTTGAATTAAACACGTGCCTGTGCTTTATATCATGGCAATTAAATAAAAGTTGCTTTCTGAGGTGATGACGATGCTCTCTGCTTTGTATTATGATAACACTTTAACTGGGATTTTCTACTGTCACCTCACTGAAACAACAGTCCAAATGTAGACACGTTGCTCCACTCTTGAACAACAGTCCAAATGTAGACACGTTGCTGCATTCTTAAACAACAGTCCAAATGTAGACACGTTGCTCCATTCTTAAACCACAGTCCAAATGTAGACACGTTGCTCCATTCTTAAACCACAGTCCAAATGTAGACACGTTGCTCCACTCTTGAACAACAGTCCAAATGTAGACACGTTGATCCACTCTTAAACAACAGTCCAAATGTAGACACGTTGCTCCACTCTTAAACAACAGTCCAAATGTAGACACGTTGATCCACTCTTAAACAGCAGTCCAAATGTAGACACGTTGCTGCACTCTTAAACAACAGTCCAAATGTAGACACGTTGCTCCACTCTTAAACAACAGTCCAAATGTAGACACGTTGCTCCACTCTTAAACAACAGTCCAAATGTAGACACGTTGATCCACTCTTAAACCACAGTCCAAATGTAGACACGTTGCTGCACTCTTAAACAACAGTCCAAATGTAGACACGTTGCTCCACTCTTGAACAACAGTCCAAATGTAGACACGTTGCTCCACTCTTAAACAACAGTCCACATGTAGACACGTTGCTCCACTCTTAAACAACAGTCCAAATGTAGACACGTTACTCCACTCTTAAACAACAGTCCACGCATGTAGACACGTTGCTCCACTCTAAAAAATTTATCTGACGGTATTTTTACTCCACAAACATACAAGAAAATATTTTAAGCACTAATGTTTTGATCCAAAATTCACCAAAATGAATCTTAAGACAATAGTTAAGTTATATACATACTTCTAAGGTTTTTCACACTTCACGCACTGATGGGGGAGGGGGGATCGTAACTTCCTATATAAAGGTATATACAGACGTGAATGTTGGGGGGTGTCGACTTTTTCTGTTTTCAAATATATGACTGGCTCATGAATTGTCTATTTCAATATATCAATGAGTGGGTTTACTGTGTTTAATGCCACTTTCAATAATATATCAACTATGTCGTGGCGATAAGTTTTATTGGTGGGGCAAACCAGAGTACCCGGCTTTATCACAACATGTTGTATCGAGCACACCTAGCCATGAACCTGATTCGAACTCACAACTTCAGTAGTGATAGACACTGATTGCACAGGTAGTTGTAAATCCAGCTACCATACGATCACGACCACGAAGGTCCCATCAATGGGTAAGGGTTACATAGTCACCCTATGATATATCAATAGGTCATATTTTTACAAGACCATAGCATAGACTAATTCTTCTATAATTATGGGGGCGCGGGTGGCGTTAGGTCATTGGATCTAACAACACATACAAACTTATCACCAATACGGCGTGGGTTCGCGCCCGGCTTTGTAAATTACAAAAAGGGTGCACTCGACTCGTAGCCGCAAGTGATAAAGTTTACCAGTTACTTGCCCATGGTCGGTGGTTCTCTCCGGGTACTCTGGTTTCTTCCACCACTAAAACTGGTCGCCATGATATAGCTGAAATATTGCTGAAAGTGGCGTTAAACACAAAAAATCAAATTAAAATCAATTTATAAGTATGTTTTAATTTAGCATTTAGGTGCAAAATCGATCTATGTGGGTTAAATTTGGAATTTAATCTAATATATAAATTATGGAAAACCAATAAGTGAATAATATATGTTTAGCTTAATAATATTTTATTGCACATAACCAATAGGATTTCACAGTGAGTTTTACTGACCTATATATGAATAATATATGAATTGGTATATTTTCCTACTTGGTAGGGTTTTAGGCCGGAGGGAATACATAATGTACATGTATATGAAAGGGGGCGTTTTTCAAAATAGTCACAACACTGTCCCAAATTTGACCTTAAGTACCCCCCCCCCCTTTTTCTGTACTTAATCAGTCTCTAAGCATCTAGTTTGCTATTGGAAATGGTATAAATCTTGTCCAAAATAAATTTATAAAGAGAAAAAATTAACCCTATTGATCCAGACTCGCTCTTCACACTTGAATTAATTCTATAATGCCGTGTCATCATAACATTTAGATAATTCAAGGGTAAATGCAATCTTGGTTTAAAAAAATCTCCCTTTAGACATGAAAATTACACACTTGTAGAATTATCTGATCATGTACATGTAATCACGCTATATTTTATCATACAAAATTCAATCGATGTCATGATAGCCTGCACTCTAATATCATAACGCCGATTCATTATTATGCAAAAAAACACCATTTTTTTTGTGAGCGAGAGAAGAGTGTGAGACAGAAATTGAACCCGTATTGAAAAATCTGTCACATTACAGTAAATTAAACCCTATATATAACTTATAATTTATAACGTACCTGTATGTATCACATGTGTGTAGTCTTTCACGTGACTCCGGTACGATCAATACATCTTTACTTGTGCTGTATGTTATGTATAATGTGTGTTTTACTTCAGTGTGTTTCCGTAACGCATGAGTGTGTCCACATCAATAATTCTATTATTTTTTTATGGCAAATATCATTGATCTTATTGTGATTTCTCATACATTAATTATTTGTCTGATTTTTAAATAAAATAGACGAGATGCTAATTTTGTAGTTCAGATGCCAAGGTTCAACTAGATGGAATGCATCATGACCATGACATCTGTAAATAGAATAAAAACGTAAGGAAATTGTAAAAGCACACAAACCGATCGCGACTGATGAGTAGCTACATTTTTTTTATAGTTAGGAAATGTTAATAGTTTATACCCCCACCCCCAGAAAACAAAATGCAGGGGTAAAATCAATAAAAATACTGACAATACATTCTTTATTTTATGAGAAAAATTAACACATTTAACAAACAATTTAGTAATAACCTTTATATTTGACAATGACATCATTGATGGTTTAAGGCCACGCCCTTCCCTCATTTTCCATGGGGGAGAGATATATATATACAGTCATAAAAATAAGATGTGATTTCACCAGGTTATTATAAAAAAAAACGGTGCTGTTGGTGGGAATACGTTTACCATGGATCTACAAATGACGAATTAAAAAAAAAATCCCTCCCAAAAATACATGTTTTACTTGTATTCAGGGCCTGCCTTAGGAGGGTCCAATGGTTCTCTGTAAAACAGTGTGTTGTTGTGTGTACTTGAACATCGAGAGTAGACAACACCCAGCCCGGGACCCAATTGGAAATATTTAGGTCGACCCTGCTTGTATTCATGGTGCACTCGGTAAAACATGGTGTGGTAAAGTTTGTCAGTGAAAAGCTTGCGACAGATCGGTGGTTTTCTCCGGGTACTCATGTTTCCTCCACCAATAAATCTGACCGCTAGGATATTACTGAAATATTGTTAAAATTGGTAAAAATATGATTTTTTGCGTAAAATCGCGATTTTTCACACGAAATACACCCAAATTGTTCGCGCCTCCCTTCGCTCGGCGCGATTTATTTAAAGTGCGCCCCCCCCCCCCTAACTTGAAATCCTGGATCCGCCCCGAGATATATTGATAGATAATCAAACTTTCAGATCAAATATAGACAAAATAAATAAGTAACACTTTGATCATAAACAGACATCATTGATTTTTGCCCTTTTTAAGTGAAATTCAATATTTTTCGCAATATCATTTAGATTCGTGACAATTAACTTTATTTGAAAAATCAATCTCTGAGAGAAATATACAGAATAAATAAGTAACACATTGATAATTTACATGTTCCATTTTAAAGTTCTTCTGTGATTTAAAATTAATGCTTTCATTTTGGAATGCCTACCTATTTCACCTCCCCTTCTGTTTTAGGAAATAGAACATCTCTTTTAAAATATTGAAAATGTGATACATTTACCCCACCCCATCCAATATTGAAAATGTGATGCATTTACCCCACCCCATCCCCCCTGAAATTCAGCTAAAATAAGTGTGGTGTTATTGTTGTACAATGTGTATGGTCACTTAGAAATGTTTCAGTCACATCGTGACTACCAAATTTATAAAGGGAAGTAACCATAGGTACCTCCTATTATATATAGAGTAGAGGAGGGTTTTTGTGTTTTTAGAAATGGGCTTATATCGATCTCGGATTGAGTTTTTGGTAATGTTTGAAATTGTTCAAAACTGTTTATAATGAAAACGTCACACAAAAGTGATGAATTAAAAAATTTAAAAAAGGGGGGGGTCCACGGGTACCTATGGAAGTAACCCCAGAAAAATAATACGAACTTACCGATGAAATCCCGGGCATGAGCATTGTGCTGGAAATATTAACACCTGTTAAGCAGTATCATGGCGCGAACCAACTGTGCTGATAAACTTGTGGTCAATAGCCAACGACCTTACATTAACCTTAAATGACGTACTTATTGATATTAATATACACTTACGGCCTTGTTAGGAAGTAGATATCCAACATTATCAACTTATCTAGGGTTATTTAGGGTAATAACCTTGGTGGATATATACTTCCGAAATATGCCGTAAATGATGTTATATTATACCGAAACAAACTTTTGAAACTGCATGAACCAAACCTGATATTATCCAGACATTTTTTTTTTCTGCAGATGTAAGATTCCATTCTTCCCCTTTACGGAACGAATATGATTATTTCCCGGGTAATAACTGGTTTTATTATACTTTATTCGAATTTCTTGATTAAATTCATCAGTCTAGAGCCATATGGTATTTTTCAATAATTTTAGTAAACTCCGCATATTCTTAGCAACGGGTCAATGTTGACAGAACAATTTACTAAATTTAATACAAACATACTTTGCATTGATTTTGCCTTGTTAAGTAGATTATTTGAGGGTTAGGTTGTTTACTCCACTTTCAACAGTATTTCAGTCGTATCTTGGTGGTCAGTGTTTTATTGGTTGGTGAAACAAGAGTACCCGGAGAAAACCACCGACCTGCAGCAAGTCACTAACAAACTTTATCACATGATGTTGTATCGAGTACACCTCGCCTGTATTTGTTTTGTCTTGTAAAGTTGATTATTTGATGTTTTGTTTATTTGTGTATATACTTTGTGTATAAATCTTTACATATTATATGGTTGGATTATGTATTGTGAGTGGATAATGGATGCTGTATCCACTTTTCAACAATGGTTCAGTTCTATTGTGACGGTCAGTTTATTGGTTAAGAAAACAAAGTTCCTGATTTTGAGAAAATGACAGAACCACCATTAACAACTGACCCGAGTTCAACATTTAGTGTCAAAGACACAGAAACCATCATTTTAAAAATGATTGCAATCAACCAACACACCTTTACCACACACAGTGATAATGGAGTACACCCACCACGAGCAAGAACCGAATTTAACACACAAATATTACAAGTGGAACAAGAACTGCTAACCAATTCGGATCACATGAGTTCACCCTGGTTTTTAGTGGAATTTGTGTTGAAAGGAGTTTACGACATCACAAAGCTCCTAAGCAATGAGAGACCTAAACAAATAGACTGTGAAAGATAAGAATGGGAAGGTGCTAACAAATGTGAACGATGTGAGAAAAAGATGGAGAGAACACTTTTGTGAAGTACTGAATAGGCCAGATCCATCATAACCAGCAGAGATTGATAACAACGAAATAGAAGAGTTGGATATTGATGTAACACCGCCAACAAAAGAGGAAATCAGATGGGCCTTGAAAAACATGAAGAACAGGAAAACACCTGGAATAGATAACATATCAGCAGAACTTCTCAAAGCAGATCTAGAAACTTCCACAGGTCAGATATCCAAGATTTTAGACCTTGTATGGACAAGAAAGAATGTACCATCCGACTGGAGAAAAGGGTTAATAATAAAGCTGGCAAAGAACGGTGACCTTACCTGCTGTGGAAACTGGAGAGGCATCACACTGATACCAAACATAACAAAGACCATGGGGAAACTCATCATCAAACGAATTTCCAAGGCAGTAGACAAGCACCTACGTGATGAGCAAGCTGGGTTTAGAGCAGGAAAAGGAACAACGGAACAGATTTTCATTCTCCGCAACATCTTGGAGCAATGTGCTGAGTGGAATTCCAACATTTACATTTTGTTTATCGACTTCGGAAAAGCTTTTGACAGTGTACACAGAGACACACTATGGAAGATTATGAGACACTATGGTATCCCAGAAAAGATTATGAGACACTATGGTATCCCAGAAAAGATTATGAGACACTATGATGTCCCAGAAAAGATTATGAGACACTATGATGTCCCAGAAAAGATCATCGATCTGGTCAAATGTATGTATTCCAACAGCGAGTGTGCAGTAGTCGACGGTACGGGAACATCTGAATGGTTTACCATCAAGTCGGAAGTGAAGCAAGGATGCAACATGTCAGGTTTCCTGTTCCTCCTAGTAATTGACTGGATAATGCGAAAAACTACCTCCAGCAGCAACACCGGCATCAGATGGAACTTTACATTAAAGCTATATCTAGATTACGCGGATGACATAGCCTTCCTATCAAGCACAAAAAATCAGATGCAGAGAAAGAACAATCTGCTGAACATCTATGCAAAATCAACTGGTCTGAAGATAAATGCTACAAAAACTAAACCAATGAGGATGAACACAAACAACAACAAACCCATAGAAATAGATAGTACCGCTGTATATGATGTTAAACAATTCATATATTTAGGCGCAACATTAAGAGAATCAGGAGGAACCAACGTGGACATATGAAGAATACTAGGTCATGCCAGATTAGCATACAACAAGCTTAAGTCTGTATGGAACAACAGCCAATTTGGAAGAAAAACTAAGATGAAACTTCTCAAATCGAACATTCTATCGGTTCTACTATATGGCAGCGAAACCTGGAAGATGACAAAAGGTGACGAAAAGATCTTGGACACCTTTCTTCACAAAAGCGTCAGAAGCATCCTGCAGATATATTGGCCAGATAAGATTACCAACACTGAGGCAAGGAAAAGGGCTGGACTTGAAATGATTAGTACCATTGTAAAGAAAAGATGGCAATGGATAGAACATGTCTTCACAATGGATAACAACAGGAACGCCAGGACAGCACTTGACTAGACCCCTGAAGGAAAAAGAAAAAGAGGTAGACTGAAGGAAACATGGAGGAGAACAGTAGAAAAAGAAAGGAAACAGCTAGGATTCAACACATGGGCAGAGGCAACCAGACAAGGGCAAGACAGATGAAAATGGAGAGGATTCGTTCATGGCCCCATTCTCCAAGAGGAGACAGGGAGCTAAGTCAAGTGTTACTGGATCTTTAGTTTTCTGTGTGGTGTTTTATAGATCATTGTTTGTCATTTTTGTATTTACTATAGTGTTTCTGTCCTTCAATTTATGGATTCTGATTACCCCTTTGGTATATTCAAACTCTTCACAAACCTCGGTGATGGGGACTGATTACATATGTAGATGAAAATTACTCCACCATAGAGGTCATGGCGACCCTTCTCGTGTGGAAATATTTTGTTTTTAAATATGCAAATTATATTATCTATGGTATCCTCCCTTTATTATAGGTTTAATTTCTGTACAATCTGTTTACCTAAGAAGTCATATCATATTTTGTTGTAGATTTAATCATTTTGTTGTTATATATTGTAAATTTTAAGCAAAATGATAAATACAGTAGCATGTCTGCCAGCTGATAATGTCAGTCTGGTGATGTAACATAATCTATGACAATTCCCACACAATAAACATTTTAGTAAAATGATAAAAAATATTAATATTAAAATCATAAAATACCATTTTATATGATGAACCCCAAAATTGGATTTTAAATCAAATTAAATACATGTAACTCCATATTACTTTTCCAAAGTACATATAAACATTCCTGAATAATTTTTTCTCTTTTTTATATAATATAATACATTTTTTGTTTTGTTTTGATCTTTTGTCATGTTTTGATGTTGTGGGGGTTGACAGACTGGGTTTGATTGATTGATTTATTTGTGTTTAACACCACTTTCAGCAATATTTCAGCTATATCATGGCGACCAGTTTTAGTGGTGGAAGAAGCCGGAGTACCAGGAGAGAAACACCAACCATGGGCAAGCAACTCGTAAACTTTATCACTTGCGCCTGCCAGTCGAGTGCACCCTTTTTTTGTAATTTACAAAGCCAGGATCGAACCCATGCTGTAATGGTGATAGGCTTGTATGAGTTGTTAGGTAATCCAACTACCTGACTCATTGAGTCACACGGGCCCTGGGTTGACAGGGGACGTGGTACAAAATTCAGTGTAAATTATATAATTAATTGATTGTGTCATTTTTATAGTTTTAATTAAATAATTTGTTTAATTTGATACATATTTTATTTTAAAAAAAAATAAAATTCTATACACAGATCTTGATGCAAGTTTTCAGGTACATAAACAACATTCGCAGATAGCCAATGGCTGATCACATTCCCATTGTCTCCACTAATGTGAGTATTGGACCATTGTCAGCTGAGGATTACCAATGATTATAAACACCCAAACAATACCATTTTCAAAATAGATGGCACAATTTACTGTACAATATACAAATGGTGTATGATACTGATAGATATGCTGTGATCAATGTAGTCAACATTTTCTTTTTTAATTAGTCTTGTGAGGTGAATGTGGTTAGGGTTAGGGTTAGGGTCGTGGTGTTTAACACCACTTTCAACAATATTTCAGTTATATCGTGGCGGTAAGTTTTATGGGTGGAGGAAACCGGAGTACACGGAGAAAACCACTGACCTGCCGCAAGTTACTGACAAACTTTATCACATAACGTTGTATCGAGTATGACTCACCATGAACGGGGTTCGAACTCACAACTTTAGTGGTGATAGGCACTGATTACACAGGTAAAATCCAGCTACCTTGTGATCACCACAGCCCCTTGGGCTTCCAAAGACAAATCTTCATACACAACAATAATGCTTCAAATCTCTAAAGTGGTGTTTATTGGCGTTTTTTCTATTGATTATCTGGTCAACCACTTCGCTTTAAAATAGGTTGCCAAAAAATAAAGAAAGCAAATATGCTAATTATGCCAACAAAGAAGCAACAATGGAGGCTTTCAAGAGCTTGCATGCTCACTTGACTTACAAATAGGTAATGAGCAGAAATATATCTGAAATTACTTCTCACACTGATTTACTACTTAAATGTTATGGTTAGAAAATGTGGCTCTATTGGCTATGTAAGTGTGTTTTGTATTCCTATGTCTATTAATAGTAACGACAGTGATGTTGGTCAAATGGCATGATTTTCAGACATGATTTTGAAAGTGGCCATACTAATGATGATTTATCCCCAACTTTGGTTAAAATTAGCTCAACCGTTTCAGTGGAGTAGAATAAATTGTACAAGAAATCGCTTGGGTGACAGTCGACAGACACCAAGTGACGACAATAGCTGACACGACCCTTTGGGTCTAGTGAGCTAAAATTAAACAAATAAAACACACTTAAAAGCAATACCGGTACTTAGAATATTATCAATAGTTTATTTTCAAGTAGTTTTTAAAAAGTCTTAAGAAGCCTTCTTCCTTTTACCAAACATGGCCCTAATAACATCTGTCTTTAAAATTCTCCAGAATAACACAATATTTATGGTAAAACCAATGGGTACTGTTATAGCAGGAATTAAAAAATAGCCCTTCGGAACTCGGTGGTAATCTATAAATAAACCAACTACTACCATACTTTGTGGTAATAAGCGACAAAATATGAAAGTGAATATATTGATCATTTTTGTAACTCGATACAATACGGAGTCAAATCCAACTTGTGCATATTGCAAAAGTTTACGTAAATGGAGAAAAATGGTGTTAATTTCTGCTAGCAGTAATATGATACAATACGCAATACTCAGTTTGAAAGTCCAGTTATACCACAATCCTCCAATCATCTGAAAAAAATAAAAAAAATAAAACGTATTTACAGTATTGTATTTAAATTACAACTCTGCCATAATTCTGTCGAACCGCGTCGGACAGTGGTTCAATGGTTCGCCTGCTCGCCTCGAGGATGGCAAATCGTGAGTTCAAGCATCAGTTGGGTCAAACCAAAGACTATAAAATTGGCATACGCTGCTTCTCTGATAAGTATGTAATATTAAGATTGTTTGGCTCGGGATCATGATAATGTGTCCTAGTGAAGTGATATCACAGCTGTATACACAGTGACTGTTGTTGCAGTTAGCTAGCACTGTCAGAAATCCAATAACTAAGGGTGTCGGTCTAGTACAAATTTAAAATTGTCAACTAGCCAAAATGTAACTTGCTCTCACCATGTTATTTCTAGAAATGTGCTCACTTGGCAGTTTACTACTATCACACACTCCCTTACTCATAATTTTGTTCCGTTCGGTCATTTCCGTTGATCATATGATTTTTAAGTGTAGGTACCTTATGGACGTGGTTCGTTTTGTTGTTTGAGCCCTTTTTATGTATTTTCTCATCTTATTAAATTGTAGGCCACTTCTTCAAGGTAAAATTATCCCAAAGTCAAAAGTCAGTGTAGGTTTTTAAAATAAATATTTTCCACCTTTCTTACCCATCGCCAGTAACCCTGGCAAGGTTGGTCACCATCAGATAAGCTCCACTCATCAAGTGGAGACAACTGGACAGTGATCAACCATGAGTTACACACAATGTTGCTGACTATAATTTATAACAAATAGCCTATGGAAAATGCATCTTTATCAACAATGTTCCACAGACATAGGTGATCTAAGTGGATTTCGGTGGCTATCTTGTTGAGAGTCTTTGGTTTTCTTGCTCTCAAAGACTTTAACCTTTAACCTTATTCGACTTTCCAATCTTTTGACGTTGAGCGTACTTGATGAACACCTCGTGTGCACTAAAATAGATATCTACGTTTGCATGCCACAAGGCGAGATTATTTCAAGGTGCACAAATTCATAAAATTGATGGCTTGGTTTAATTATGGTGGTTAATGCCACTTTCAACAATATTTCAGTTAAATCGTGGCGGTCAGTTTTATTGGTGGAGGTACCCGGAGAAAACCATTGACCTGTCACAAGTCCCTAACAAACTTTTACATAATGTTGTATCAAGTACACCTCACCATGAAAGGGATTCAAACTCACAACGTTAGTGGTGATAGGCACTGATTGCACAGGTAGCTGTAAATCCAACTACCATACGATCACGACCATGATGGCCCCTTCATCAAATTGATATTGAGTTCCAATTTTGCTTTGTTCAAAACTTTGGGGTATAATAACTAAGCATATTATTTTATCTTTCTACTTTAGAATGATAGATAAACTACATACATATTATTTTATCTTTCTACTTATATTATGATAGATAAACTACCGGTACATACATATTATTTTCCCATTTTGTTCTCTTGGGTTAGTCCTCCAATCATGCCAGCCCTTTGACAAAATCCCTGTGCTGATGTGGACCTCCCCTTTGATAGGTTCATTTGATACTAAGGGACATTATCATGTTAAAGAAAACGTAAGACATAATAGTGTCCTATGCTAAAGTGTCCCCCCCCCCCACCCGACAATATTTTATAGAGATTGTGATATGAAATAAGGTGCTATGAAATTGTGTTATTTTAGGGTTAGGGTAAGGGTTAGGGTTATTTATTTATGGCATAAAAATGTCTGCTGGACACTATAACATATGTAAAAGTGTCCGGCAGACATTTTGAACTAGAGGACACAATTAAATGCTACAAAAACACCTTTGATTTAAAATGTTTTAAAACAAAACTAATTAAATTAAATTAAACATTAAAAGAAACATCCATACCTGTTAATATATTATAAGATAAGGATTTATGGTGTTTAATGCCACTTTCAACAATATTTTAGTTATATTGTGGCAGTCAGTTTTATTGATGGAGGAAACTGGAGAAAACCACCGACCTGTCGCAAGTCAGTGACAAACTTTTTCACATAATGTTGTATCAAGTACATCTCACCATGAGCGGGATTCGAACTCACAATGTTAGTGATGATAGGCACTGAGGTAATTGTAAATTCAACCACCATACAATTTCATGACCACCACACCCCAAATATATTAAAGGATTAAAGGGATATTAAAGCTCGTTTTAACATATATTTTTTCAACTCGTGACAAAGGTTGTTTCTTTTCAATTTGATTGTAAAATCAATCCAAAAATACTTTGAACGCCCATATAACCCCTAATATCGTTAGAAATATAAAAAAAAAGGGTCGAAATGAATTTTTGTCCAGGAAGCAAAAATTCAATTATTGGCAAAGACCGCAAGATATGACAGAATTATCAACGAATTATGTCACTTTTACAAAGTTTCATTGATAAAAACCGGGTTAATGTTTCATAAATATCATTTATTGAATCAATTGCAAGTTTTCATGAGATACAAAAAATTACCAAAATGAGCTTTAATATCCCTTTAAAACAAGAGACTACATTGTATATTAACATAATTTGACTGTTAAAATATTAAATCACTTTTGATTGTTAATATATTAAATCACTTTTGACTGTTAATATATTAAATCACTGTTGACTGTTAATATATTAAATCACTTTTGACTGTTAATATATTAAATCACTTTTGACTGTTAATATATTAAATCACTATTGACTGTTAATATATTAAATCACTATTGACTGTTAATATATTAAATCACTATTGACTGTTAATATATTAAATCACTTTTGACTGTTAATATATTAAATCACTTTTGACTGTTAATATATTAAACACTTCTGATTGTTAATCTCTATACTTACTATAACATGATGTAATACTACTTCCCAGTTAGATTTTAGCTTGTGGTTTATAAGTAAATCCAGGAAGTCATATATGAAGTAACCTGAAATTATTAAAATTATCATTAAATAAAGCTTTATGGTAATCAGTTCTGACAATACAAAACTACGGAATAAAGACATTTTGATTTGATATTGAAAGATAGTGTCAAGCCCCACTTTCAGTAATATTTAGTGGTTTTCTTTGGGTACTCCGGTTTCCTCCACCAATAAAACTGACCCAGACTGCCACGATTTAACTGAAATATTGTTGAAAGTGGTGTTATACACCATAACCCTACACCCCACCTCAATAGTGTAGAAACCAGAGTACCTGGGCATCAACATGACATACATCACTAAAAATATGATGTTGTATCGCGATCGAGTGCACTTCCGCAAACATGAGTTTTGTTTTAAGACAAGTGAGCAAGTGTGCACAGCTATTATTATCATGGTGAGGACAACTTACACTATGAGAGGAAGGTGACATCTGATTTGTTGTAGACAAAAACAATCTCCATCGATTTTGTTGAAAAAATCACTTAAAAAAAAGTTGCTTCAGGGGCGAATCTGGGATAAGGGACACTGAAGCTTAAGCCAAGTTCATTGGTTTCATAGTAGACCCGCCATTGCACCCGTATCTTTGTTAAACAAGGTTTTAAAATACATGTTATTTCACAATAATATTTACACTGTTAATAGTCTTGTGTAATGTGTATGTAACATTTCCTACTTAAATCTAGAATTAAAGGTCTGACATTGATAACAAATTTAAAGATTGACTTATCTAAGTTAGATCTCAATTAATATGATAACATCTTTTAACAAGTAAATTATGAAAAGAAAATCTAAACAGCCCTGGTCAACAATTCCACCTATATCAACAAAACGAACAATCACCTCTTATCTTACCTCACTGAACACAAAAAGGCAGGCATAGTAATGGGATGGGGTTAAACCGATTAACCCTTCCCCTCCTATCATGGGATAAAAACCCTTCCCCTCCTATCATGGGATCAAAACCCTTCCCCTCCTATCAATTGGAGATCTCTAAGGCAATTCATAAACAAACCATACAAAAATTGTAAAGATTCGTTTCCACTTAAAAAAGTCACATACTATCACAGAAATTGATGACAAAAGTAACACGGACAGTACAGCAAGGCAATAAATGCTCATAGTTAACTGGCTAATACTCAAATAGCTAGGATGATAGAATTTGTTGGTTAAAGACCATTACTCATAGTTAACTGGCTAATAGCTAGGAAGGTAGAATATGTTGGTTAAAGACCATTACTCTTATGGACAAACAAATCTAAACTGATATTTCCAACAGATTTAATATCAATAAGTTTGTTTTATAATAAGCATACCACACTGGATAGAATGACGGTCAACCATCACAAAGTTGGTAACAGAAACATTTTGATTTTACTTACTACTTGAACATTTTCTATGCTTCATCTTTACAGAAATAATTTGTTTAATTCTTCCCTTGAAACAATTTTTCCTAGCTGTATAATGATTGATTTTGATTGATTTTTGGTGTTTAATGCCACTTTCAGCAATATTTCAGCTATATCATGGCGACCAGTTTTAGTGGTGGAAGAAGCAGGAGTACCCAGAAAGAACCACTGACCATGGGCAAGCAACTGGTAAACTTTATAATCACTTGCGGCTGCGAGTCGAGTGCATCCTTTTTTGTAAAGCCGGGTGCGAACTCATGCCATATTGGTGATAGGCTTGTAATGTATGAGTTGTTAGGTAATCCAACCACCTAACTCATTGAGCCACCAGACCCTCCTAGCTTTATAATAGTAATATTATTACTTAAGATGTTCTTAGGGAAAGGCCATTCAGCTTTTAGAGGGTATGTTTTATTTTTAAATATTTTGGTGCCAAATTTAATAGAAAAAACATTATTGACCTGAAAGATGCAAACATTAAATATTCTGATCCTGCAGTTTTAACAAATTGTTCATGTCCAAAAAGCATTTTGTCTTTTGGTACAAGTGAAAAAATGTCTTGCTTGGGGAAAAACACCTAAAAGTTGGCTGACCCTTTCACCCAAAATAAAACTGCTTTAAATAGAAATTAAGGAAAATACTAGTCTGGTGAGCTGAACACTGTAATAACTGGGGTACCAACAAACTAACTGCCTTATAAGACAAATACATACCAACTGATACAGGTGGTAACAAGTATATAAAATTGTTGATAAAGAAAACAGGATCCTGCATTAGTTCTGGGTACCACCAAATACTGAAACGAAAAAAAAAATACAGTCAAACTTGTCTAAACCGAACCCTGAATAAACCGAAATCCTGCATAAACCGAACTTCAAATAAAGTTCTAATGTAGGAAATATTTGTTAATTTAACTTGTATAAACCAAACACCTGTCTATTCCAAACACAAAAGCTGGTCCCAAAAAAGGTTTGGTTTAGACAGATTTCACTGTACATTGTATTTGTATTTGTAACCTAGTAATGTGATGTCAGACACAATGATGACAGTATTTGTAGGATTGCTACACCCATATTTTGTTTTCTTGTTGATAATCCAGCATCTGGGACATGCAATTCCTATTATATGACACCCAAACATGGGGTTTATTTGGGACATGCAATTCCTATTATACGACACCCAAATATGGGGTTTATCTGGGACATGCAATTCCTATTATACCACACCCAAATATGGGATTTATCTGGGACATGCAATTCCTATTATATGACACCCAAATATGGGGTTTATCTGGGACATGCAATTCCTATTATATGACACCCAAATATGGGATTTATCTGGGACATGCAATTCCTATTATATGACACCCAAATATGGGGTTTATCTGGGACATGCAATTCCTATTATATGACACCCAAATATGGGGTTTATCCACAGAAATGATGAGCACAGATTATCTGCAGGCTAGGTACAGATTCACACTTATTCTAAGGTAAGTAAGTAAGTAAGTAATTTTATTGAAATAAAGACCAAACAGTGATCTATCATCAATTCCAACATGACGTCCTTCATTGGCTATATAAATAATACAGTGATAAAATTCACGATATATTTTAATTCGCTCATGCGTATTGACAAACAAATTCGTGAATTTATGTATTCATACAGCACTGTGGTGCATAACAAGCATAAAAATGCCTGTATTGTTTTCACCTATATTTTTCCGGAATAAATACTTAAGACAACCATCAATGGACTTTGACTTTTGAAATTTGACATCTTCCGGAAGTCGTTTACAAGGAACGCTGATGACATTGAAAGACATAGTTACTGATTTATTTTAAGATTTTGTGAGCATTTTACTTGTTTAAGTTGCTAAATTCAAAATACCATTAAATTGGAAAATATCAGTAACTTCATAGCATCACGGTCTATTTATACATTTAAAAACAACTGTAAACTGTAAAACATGAAGGTTAGTGAATTTTGCTATGAAAATGCATTTCCATTACCGACTTCCACTTAAAAAAATAAGTTAGATTTTTNATCCATAATGTACGTCACGTACAGGTTTTAAATCATGATCATTTTACCGATATCCTAAGCGCTTTGGCTATCTTAGAGTTAGAATAGAGGGCCGGTGTGTTCATTTTATTTTATTTTATTGTATTTATTAGTAATAGTAATAAAAGATAACGACCCGGCGGCAAAAAATTGACTTGAGGAAACCGACAATCATTTCTCAAGGATAATTCTACTGACACCGCTGATTTCGATATACCATTACCAAAATAAGTAAAATAAAAATCGGAAACTAGTCGCAATTTTGGTACGTCTAAAAACCGGTGCGGGAATTAATAATTCTTGACATCGCTCCCAAAATTTTCAGTCGTCACCTGGGCGAGAAGTAATCGAGTTTTCACTCGCCCAATACAATTTTAAGTCGCCTCGGGCGACTGGGCGACTGTTAGTGTAGATCCCTGTAAAACTGTATACAAACTCTGGCTTCCATGAATTATTTCTTAATTAATGAACAGTTGAATTACAAAAAATAAAAAATAAATAAAAATCAATAAACAAACGATAACCAAATACATTGACATACAAGAGTATACATGTAATATTGACTTGCATGTATTCTCATTATTAAAGACCTTACTGTGACTGTGGCATGTAGAACAGCAATAAAAGTGATGTTCCTTTAGGTTAATTTGTGTCCATGTATAAAATTAGGTAATCTCTCATGTTCATTTACACCTATACCAAGATGTCTAGTAATGCACCACAAATTTTAAGTGAGTGAATGATTGTTTAATACTAAGTGGTCAGTTTTCTGCCATGCCATGGCGAGAACAAGTTACATTCAATGAAATGATGATGACGTCTGCTTACAGTGTGCTTGACAGAGAATCAGAAAACAACTAGATTACAGTCTTTGGTTTAACCAGACCATGCATCAAACATATGGTTTACCAGGGGCGGATCCAGGGTTTCAAGTTAGGTTGGG
>MJUT01045532.1:976907-996826 GCA_002080005.1 Gigantidas platifrons | reverse complement strand
TTTTTTTTTTTTTTTTTTTTTTTTTTTAAATGCAAGTGACGAATTGGGTACGGGGGTATATTATATAATGGCTCGAACTGATACGGCTGGATGTCTAAATCACCAACATGATCGGAGATATTACTGTCATCACTGTACATGATATTTATCGCCTGTTTACTGTCTCACCTTCGATCGCTCAACTGATCGTTTATCATGGCGCATGTGACGTCACGTAATCACGTGACCACTCAGCTCATTAAAATGTAGAGGTCACAGATCGCGGAGATATCAAAATGGTAATAATCAATAAAATGGGCGTCATAGGGCGTTATTTTCAATTAAGACAATGTTTATAGTTTATTTAATGACCAAATCAAACAAAATCGAGAATTTTATTTTTTGTGTCATTAGTCCTTTAACTATTCAATAGGCCAGTTAAGCCTGGAGTTTACATAACGTTTTTTTTTCTTTTTTTTTTTAATTTAATTTAATTTAATTTGATGAGCTCTGATTTCAGTTTGGAAGAAAACAGTACTTTATATTCTAAGACGTGGTCTACTGCAGTAATACTTCGGTATGTACAATGTAGATCTGTTCAAAGAATGGACATTCTAAAATATAGTGAAATTCATCACCGAGTTCAATTTTATTACATTGTGTACACATTCTGCTATGTCTATATGGAATTTTATTGCTTGATTTCTGTAGAAATAAAATCTAAAAATAAATGTAATCTTCAAAAATTAATTGTCATTATATAAAGGTATGTGCCCTCTCAGTTAACTGAACTGCTACCAAACTAAGTGCGTATATTGTGTAAATATTGTAAACAGTATATTGTCACATGTGTATCTCTATACCATGTTGGTTTATGAGATTAAATATATAAAGATATACAAATAAAGAGATATATAGATGTAATAATATGCTTATTTTGAATGGTAGAACGGTTGGTGACAAAGACGCGGATTTTACATATAAAAATACAAGTGTTGTGGTGGATAAATGAACCAAAAATATTAGTTTAATAAATACATTTTGTTATTTTTAAGGTATTATATTTTTGAAAGCTTCATTCAGATGTGCCAAGGATTTATATATATATAAATCATTAGATGAACATATTATTTATTTTATATATTTTATATACTATAATTAGTTAAATCAAGAAAGGGAAAATATTTACCGAGTTATTGCTGTAATAATGTCAATACCTTCAAACTGAATGAGTTATTTTCTTCATGTAATGTTATTGTATTAGAAAAACTATGTAAATTTATAAAGATTGTTAGTATGAAAGTCCCACCTCCTGGTTAATGTGATTGTAATTTTTCCACACATGTACAAAATTTAATATGTTGTATATTATTATTTACTTCTCTGTAACTATATGTATTTGGTTTATGAGAATAAAATTCATTCACATAGTCCATCATATATATATATATACGTGTGTATTAATATTCTTCTACAATTGCAACATGTATGTGTTGTGAACAGTGATGTACATATATTAGAGAGACATGAAATGAAAAAAAAAAAAAAAAAAAAATGGGAAAATGATAAATCTCTTGAATTTCAAAGAAATGTAAATGAAGATAAACTAGATGACCTTTTGAACTTGAAGTAAAGTATATTACTGACTCAAAAGTATGCTTCTTACGTTGACCTTCACCTTGAAAAAAGCAACGGAGGAATATTAAAAACAAAACTACGACAAACGTAATGACTTCACTTTTCCAATAGTCAACTTCCCTTTTTTTAGCAGCAACATTCCAGCATCACCAGCGTATGGAGTTTATAACTCATACGTTATTCTAGAGCTTGTATCCAGTATATTGATTTCCTGGACGGAGAACTACTGCTGACACAAAAACTACTCAAACAAGGTTACGTTGTTCATAAGGTGGAGTCATCGCTACAAAAATTCTACGGTCGTCATCACAATCTGATTGACCGTTACGAAATATCCATATCTCAAATGAAAATGGATCGTTTTTATGTAGATATTTTCTTTCCTCTATCACTGCCAATACTTTTACCGGACTTGACTGTTTATTACATGAGTAACATGACGGGTGTCTTATCAGAACTGCTTACCCTTCGCGAGCAACCGAATTCACCTCCGGTCAAGCATGTATCCTTTTTCTAAGCTTTTTTTTTTGTTGCTTTCCTCTCTCTTTTTGTTGTTGTTGGTACAATTACCAGAATATTAATAACATATTGCACACATTTAAACCAAATATTCAGATCTAAGCATTCAAATTTACATAAATAAACGTTCTGAATCTTTCAAAATGTATGCGTAAATCTATGAAATTGTTGGAATGCAATTTTTCTGTAGAGCACTATGTCCTAGTTTGCAGATAGAATAGAAAAAGCTATTTTGATCAATCTGACCGATAAAACTCCACTGACAATTTCTAGATGTAGATCAAGGAAGGAAGTTGATCATTCTATGTGTGTATGACTTTGTTAACCGAAGGTGCCCATCTTTATCCTTTTCGTGACATTAGTGAGTAGCATCCATTGGATACATTAACAATATTACAGCTCTCTCTCTCTCTCTCAAAGATTTCATTGAAATTCTATGAAAGTAATGATATATTAAACATGGTAATTAAGGTTTTGTTTAAAAGGATAACATGTTTAGTGAATATCTGAGAATTGTATGATTCAATCTATTTCCACAATTCTGCTTCAATTGAGCGTTTTAATCATTTGTTCAATCATCTATCTTGTAGAAATACGAATAAACGTAGAGTAGGAAAGATAACATGGTGGACTTTTATTAGCATATACAATGTACTCCACAAGTTATGTCAAGTGTAAATCTGCAACACTTTTTTTTACATCATAATATAATTGATTAAAAACATATCCTGTCCACAATAACCTTGATGACCCAGGTTCGCACATTAAGGGTCAATGTTTTACATCAATCTCACTTGTCCAGGGGTAGCAAGTGAAAAAAAAAAAAAAAAGTCCACTTAAGCATATTTCATATTCATTTGTTTTTACATTTGATCATAATATACATCACAGTGTGGGAACGGAAATATATAATTGTCGACAATTGTGGGGTCAATTCTGGAATATAGGCAAGTACCTATACACAACAAACCAGCAACAATAACGGAAATGGCAAAGAATCGGGAGAAAACTTTTTCAATAACGGTTAATCGATGAACTAAGAATCCAGAGGATCTCCTAACAAGCTTAAGAGTTTTGTAAATTCCATCAAAGAAGCTTTTTTAAGCTGAAAAATCAATGACGATCAATGATTTGACATAATTAATTGGATATTAAATTAAACTATGAGCGTGTCAAATTAACTTTATTATGAAAACTAGAGAGAAAAATTCCCCATGAGCCTTCACAAGAAAAATAGACTATCGATGTTTTGTCATTTCTGTTATTTTTGCACTTTTACAAGTTTGATCTGTATAGGTATTTGCCTAAATTCCAGATTTGACCTCACAATTATTGACCATAATACATTTCCGTTCCCACACTGTGTACATAATTAGAAGATACAATTATTACTATGCATTAGCTGTATGTTGATAAATAATATATAATTATATGTTATTCCGAATAAGTTCTAATTTGTTTTTATCAATTTCATTAATATCAGAAGTTTGCAATGTGCATTGTAAATATTTAATAAAAAAATTATTTTTCAAAGTTTTGAAAATTGATCGATCTCCAATTCGGGATCGGTTATATTTCACCTTATTTTACGTATTTTCCATATTTTCCATTATGAGAAAAATATTATTATATTAAAAATGACATCTAAATCCTCATCCCCATATAGTTCTAACATAATATTTAATTTCTTGTTTCACAATACTATACAAAAAGCTAATATACTAGTAGTCTGACGTTACCACAATGGTAATCAGAAGCCGTAAATCGAAGGATATGACAACACACCATAAACGAAATACCACGGACCACACGACAAAACTCTACACAGAAAACTACAGATCGCAGAGTTCGCGAAATTGTCAGTCCTGTCAGACATGACCAGCAAATTTTTGGCAAATACTGCCAAGGACTGACATAAGATTGGTATTTTCCAATAAAATATTAATGAGGACTGACATTATTTTAACTAGGACCACCAAACCCATATGCAATTTCTCGAACTCTTGAGATTCAACAACACGAATCCCACAAAGACCTGTGGTAAACTCCGGTGCTCCAAAAGGAGAGCGGTTCCCATCCCCTAGTGACATCTGTCGTGTTACTCTTGTCATAACTCGGATGGCAAGTCATACACGAGGAAAGAATGGGACTATGCTTACCACAAGTAGAACATATCAGTTTTCTTTTGTTACTGAATGAAGCGGCTGTGCAATTCTTTGTACTATATAATGTGTGGTTGCCTGTGCATCGATGTTATAATGACTAGGGTGCTTGTATGTAGTTCGGAAAATGACCGGTAGATTGAAACCAGATAATATAAAATTAATATTTGCTGTCACTACAGGCATTGGCCAGTATTAATAAGTAATAATTACGCCTTAGTATTCGGGAGAGTATGCCCAGTAGAGTGATTTATCTACAATGTACAATTTGCAAGTGGACTGTTGTTTTAGTACAAATCCAAATCAGCTTGTTGTATAGTACAACGTGAACATCATAACCAATCACAAAGCAGCCTTCTTGTGCTATAAATAGAAACACATATCAAACTCCCTTCTAATATTGGGGTCGTCGTAGTTTTGATCGTATGGCAGTTGGATTTACAACTACCTATGTAATCAGTGCCTATCACCACTAACGTTATGGGTTCGAATTCAGGTCAGGCGGGATATACTCGATACAACAATATGTGATAAAGTTTGTCAGTGACGTGCGTCAGGTCGGTGATTTTCTCCTGGTACTCCGGTTTCCTCCACCAATAATACTAACCGCCACAATATAACTGAAATATTGTTGAAAGTGGCGTAAAACATCATAACCATCACCCTAATCTCTTCTAATATTTGATGTATCTGATGTACTTTTTAGCGACGTGATTAGACTGTCAAATGTTGGCTTGAAACATGTGCACATGTAAAGCTTGAATCAAAAGTTTTGAAAACGCACATTTATGCTACAATGCTACGGAATATACATGCAAATTAGTCATATTTATCATTTACTTCTATGTACGCATTAAATAAAAAACAGAAGGGACTGGAAAAAAAGAGGACAGTCTAGAGAAACTGGCAACATTGGGCACACAAGACACAGGACGAACACAAACAAAACAAAAACACAACACAGAAAACTAAAGGCTGAGCAACACGGACCCCACCAACAAACCGGGGGTGAACTCAGATGCTGCCAATGGTAAGTTGGTCCTGCCTCTTATAAGATACCCGTCATGTTACTCATATGGTTAAGACCTGTTAGACCAGCGTTATATACACAAACACAAATAACATATATAAAACATCAGTCCTCGTACAAACTGGGGTTGACTTTGTCAGAGACATTCGGAAGCTTGTTCATATTGTATCTTCGGATTGTTATCAGCTATGTTGTCACCACGTGACAAAATGGAGGGTAAAAATAACTCGCGAGTTGGATATCAGCGTGAGAATCCATGTGAGTGGCCTCAAGACAACGACCGGAACTAATCGGCCATCCGCTCCTTATATACAAGAAGTAGGTTAAATGTAGAATTATGCATGTAAAAAAAGGTGTTCCGAAGGACAAACACACACATAAAAATAAATGTCAGGTGTTTAGGCAGAACTAATTTGACTAAGAAATACATTATACGTTCATTAAAGTTAGCTTCTAAGAATTTAAACCCCATTTTAGGAAATAAACCTGGAGCTAATAATTAAATTCGCTAATTAAGTCAAAGTTAAATTGCATAACATCACATGAGGACAGTTAACTAGATTATACACATGAGAGGAATTTTAATGTGTTCTAATTAGATAAATATCTCATTTTAATGGAATCCACTATTTTCGTTGTCTTTGTAGAGTACGAAAATATTGGAATTTAGGATTAATGTACTGCAGTTTGAAATCGCGTTAGATACTAAATTATTGAATTAAAATAATTGATGGAAAATATTTTGAAAATGTTTGAGAGAATCTCGTTGATATAAAGACGCATTTCACAATAATTAGTTGCTGAAATACGATTAGTTGGTTCTTGTTTTAAGACAACAATTCTTCCTATCGTGTTATAACCTTAGAATATGTATTCTTAAGCTAAAGCGTTGTAGTGGACTTACTGAAGAAGGTAGGAATGCAAGTATTGTTCTAGCTGTATATATTAAAACTGGTTTCCTTCACTAATAAAACTGACTGTCATGATATAATTGAAATATTGTTGAAAGTGGAGTTAAACACCATAATACTAACCCTCAATCATTTTTTGTGTGTGCTTAGGAATAGTATACACATCATCTAAAGTGAGAAATAATCTCTAGAGGTTTACTGTCCATCGGTCGACCTTCTCGTCATCTGTAATATGCATTTTGATTGGTCCATAAAATTGTTGATGGCGCTCTCATATTGACCATAGATTCTTAAAACAACATGATGGGAAGTGTTCCACTGACACTTTGATGACATACCGGTATAACCCTTGCCTTCTAGAATATGAGATTTTACATCGATCTAACATTCCTCCTAAATAACTTTATACACGTTAAATGTGCTTTAACTAATCTAAGGGCGTTTTAATAATAGCTTTACAGCTGATACAGACAAGCCCCAGACACATGAATCACTTATTTCCGTGGCACAATATCATCATTTGGTATTTAGACATATTACCAGAGCAATTTACTTAGTCATTATGTGACACAAATGGATTTCCTTCAGCATGTGGCCAGGACAGGATCACATTTTTTTCCCGGTAATACTTTGTCTAATAAATTTAATGAGGTTTATACAATTGGCAGACTACAGTTTATAATGAGCTAGGAATCAATTTGTGAACGACATTATCTATAAATGATGAGCAATAGTAACAAAGGTTCGCCATGACGTAAATAAAGTTTGTAGTACAGGATACAGTTTGTATTAATCTTTTGGTATTTTTTTTTTTTTCGTTTTAATGTAAAAATTGTAGCTACATTTTCCAGTAAGAATTTTTGCACTCGCAAGTCGTCCATTCGGAACATTTGATGCAGTATGCACAGTTTTCTGATTAGATGACAATTTTATGAACGTAAGACAAGATTTACAAATAAAAAAAAATATATTCTTGTTTGTATTAATGTCGTTTGGATTTCTTGCTCACAGGAAATATTAAATATTTGGTTTTCCAATGGTGATGCATTGACAAATAGTAGCCGACGATTGAAATATTACTATTGTCAGTGTTTTTGCAACCGAGATTTACTCGCCAGTCGTCATAATTTGTCTTTTTGGTAAAACATTATAATATATAGCAAAATCATCAAGACATGTAGGAATTATGTCCCTTTGTACATGTTGTATTATTCAAAATTTTGGTATTTATCAAATATTAACATTTGGAAAGTGTTGAATCAATACATTTCTTCTAAAGATTGTTTAATACTATATAGTTAAAATGAGTATCAGAAGACTAGCCATACTAACGAGAAATCATTGTAATTTGATGTCAGTTACATAAAAAAATGTACGATTTTAGGGGTCAACGTTAACCATAGTTTTTTTCTAAGAGTCTGGGATTTCTTGAAACAAATTATATACCATTTTGTTAACAACAGAAAATTAACGCTGGCGGCATCCCAAAACAAAAATCTAAATAAATTCTATAATGGTTTGAAAAAAGAAACTGATTCACTTATAAAAACTATTCGTATACATTTGTAAGTCAAACATAAAAAATGTCGCGAAAAATAATTACCGATTTTGATTTGTTGTGAAAAAAATATAAATGTATTCTAATTATTGTTTCTTTAACAAAGTCAGTTGGTCACTAATACACTGGCATGTTTTGCACTCAATTAAACCTGTATATTAAATCCACAACTAGCCTTATTGATAAGGAATCATAAAAATTACGTAAGTGGACAAAGATCATAGCTATGGACAAACTGATAATTTTAATATTGTGCTCAATAACATATATTGGTAAGTAGTTTTACCAGATAATTATATATTCGTGACAAAAAAATACATGACTATTATTATTTTTTTTATAGGAAATCGCAAATATCTGTACTCTACCATCGTTTAAAACGGTCTGAATATTTTTGATTCACTTCTCATTCAACAATTTCACCGGAAATCGAACAAGTTAGGATATCCTCGGATTTCTTCTTAATGTCAGTCAACCAGTAGGAACATTTTTTGTGTGCTAATTGTCTTGTGGAATGGTCGAATTTGCTACTGTATATTCAACTTACGGAATCATGTCAACGATATTACCACAGTAATGTGTATGGTATGTTGTGTGTAGATACCATTCAATAACTGTCCTATATAATGGAGAGTGTTGTTACACAACTGGTGCCAAATATTGCATTATTCTATCTGACATAATGTGTTTGTGGATGTTGATAGTCTAATTAAAATTACATTCTTCGTTGTATTTTTCCTTTTGTCTTTTTTGGCGATACACTTATATCTAACAACATTCCGTTTGAGGTCACCTCATGTATATTTTTGACTATCCAATCATATACAAGACAGTCCTTTCCTCGTTCACGAATTTTACCGGGTTTGTAACTAGATTAACACGACGGGAGCCACTAGTAAAGCAGGAACTGCCTACCCTTCCGGAACACCCGAGTTCACCCCCGATTGTTAGTGGGGTTCGTGTTACTCGATCTTTAGTTATATATGTATGTTTTGTAGATCTTGTTTGTCCTTTTGTACTTTTTCTTTTGGCCATTGTGTTGTCTGTTCTTCGATATACGGATTCTGATTACCCCTTTGGTATCTTCATACTCTTCTTAAATATATTGACCTACATGTATCATGCAACATTTCGAACGATTTAGTATAGGCTCATCGCATATTGATCTGTTGAAGATATGAACCCTGACGTGACCCCATGCATGATGTTGTTAGATGATTGTGAATTTGAATGTTGGTGTTTAACGCCACTTTCAGCAATATTTCATCTATATCATGGCGACCAGTTTTAGTGGTGTAAGAGCCAGAGTACCCGAAGAGAACCACCGACCCTGGGCAAGAAACTGGTAAACTTTATCACTTGCGGCTGCGACGAGTGCACACTTTTTTGTAATTTACAAAGCTGGGCGCGAACCCACGCCGTATTGGTGATAGGCTTGTATGAGTTGTTAGATCCAACGACCTAACTTATCTAATTAGAATAGATTGGATACTGATATGCATCACATGGAAAGGATACCCAAATGGATAGATAGTACTTGTATCGTTTTCATCAATCTTATCGAACACTATTTGTTTGTAGATGCTGATCTGTGTCACAGGGGATGGATTCACCATGGAGCGTCCTGTTATTTATTTCCGCGCTCTGAACTGGATTGGTTTTCTGCAGCGGTAAGTATAATAGTGAAAGGTTATGTTACTCCTTGACAATTTAAAATAGATATGTATTAAATATTCTACAAATCTTCAAAGCTAACAAAATGTAGAAGAGACGAAAACTTGATCTCCATATGCACATAGTGAAAGTGGAGTCAATGTATATAATAAAACACACTATTTATATTTCAACATTAACGTGGTTGAGATGGTTAATGGCCAGCTGATGACTTGTTTCTAATAGATGAACGCTACACACAGCGCCATTTTTAATGCTAATTTGAACTTATATTGTCTTTTGCTTATAAATGGGTATTTGTTTAAGAACAGTTTTAAGATACCACAGAGGTAATCAGAAGAGGAAAGGAAAGACAACCCAACGACCAAGAGAAAACAGACAAAAGAACAAACAATGATCTCCAAAACATAACACAGAAAACTAAAGATCGATCAATACGAACCCCTCTAAAAACTGGCGGTGAAATCAGGTGCTTCGGAAGGGTTAGTAGTTCCTGCTCCACGTGTGATCAAATATGTGCATGTTAGTTTGCTTGCAACTGTATCTACTAATGACAAACATCTGTAAAATAGAATATTCTTAATATTCATAACTCTAGTAATACCAGAGAAATAGTATTTAGAATGTATGAATATAATTGTCTATTATTAATGTTAACCGCCATCGGTGGTGAAATAATTAGCGTGCTCACCTCGAGCGCGGTAGAATGTGTTCGAGCCCCAATCAGGTCAAACAAAGATTATAAAATGGTGTTTGTTGTTTCTGCGCTAAGCACACAGCACTAAGGAGAAAGAACAAAGACATGTTGCTCGGAATCAGGGTGATGTGTCCGAGTGGGGCGACATGTCGATCTGTGGACTATGAAAAATCCAACTAAGTGTGTTGTTTTAGTGCAAATGATACCTCATCATCATCTTATTGACAATTAACTTGTTCTCGCAATGATATAGATGACAAAATTATTGAGTTGGCGTTAAACAACAATCACTCACTCACTATTAATGCTTGGTCTAAGTATCGTCATTATAAAAGCTAAAGGCCTCGGTGACTTTATTCGAATGTGGCGATCTTTGGTATTCTTTCTCCATAATATTTTGCTATTATTTGACTTTGAAGATATCATGACATGCTAATAATAATTCTTCTCTGTGATACAATCGTACATCAACTATCTTAGTATCTTTCTTACTTTGTATTTTAGCATGTTAAGTTTTAAGATTATGTAAGATAATAGCCATTGCCTTATATTTATTACGTGCAACCGCATATTAAGAAGCACGACACACATAACCTGGATCGTGACATACATCTATTAAATAATATTAATTACCCATTAAGAAAGCATACTAAGAAATAATCTGATATGACTCAGAACAATGTGATCTCATCGGTAATCATTCTAATGGTTACTTCAGTAGACTAGCACTAAAGAAAATGTTTTTTTTTCTTCTCGTGATAGAGTTTGTCAGTGATTTGCAGCAGATCAGTGGTTTTCTCCTGGTACTCTGGTTTCTCCACCAATAAATTGACCGTCATGATAAAACGGATATATTGTTGAAAGTGGCGTTAAACACCATAACCCACCACATGTACAAGAGTTCGTGCAAATACGCAAAAATACAATTTTATATTTCTTTTCGTCGTGTTGTAATTGAGAATCAATTTTAAATTGACTCGCTCATTACAGAGACTTCGTCTACAGTACGTTTATTTCAAAACTGTGATTTTCTGGATAGACCTCAACAGCTGACGCAAATTCTACTTAAACAAGGCTACGTTATTCCTAGGTTAAAATCGGGAACTAGTTGATCGCTACGTTCTCAAATGACAATGGATCTTTTCCCTTTTATCTAGATTTGTTCTTTCTATTACCACTTACAGGACCTTTAACGTACTGGAATGTACGAGTAATACGGCATATCTTATATGATACAGGAAGTGCTTTCCCTTCCGGAACACCTTGGTTTACCCACGGAGTTATGGTGAGGTCTGTGTTGCTCATCCTTTTAGTTTTCTGTGACTTCGTCTCGTTTGCTTTGTGCCAATGTTTCCTGTGTTTCTCTGAATTGTCCATTCTTGATTGCCCTTTCTGTTTAATGAAAGTTCAGAAACGTGTCGTGTACACTAAATTAAATATTATGGTTTTTTTTAGCAATAAATAAATTAATAAGACGATTACACATGAACGGTATATTTTGTACTGTATTTCAGAGTTCTTGTCGAGAACATAACTCAGTGTTAGCAGAGGTGGACAGCAAAGAAGAGGGAGAGTTTCTACGATCCTTAGCTTTGAATGCGACCGTCAGTATGTTTTTTTCTTAATTAAGTATTTAGCTGATTTGCTTGGATTGCGCCTACAGATTTAAGATTGTTTAGCTTTCCTTTCCAATCATTTGATTAAGCCTATGATTATTCAAGAAACGCGTAATGCACACATTAGATACCTACACTGTTATTGTACACACCAGTAGATCTAACGTAAAATACTTTCTTCTCCGTGCTAGGCACATTTAAGTACGCGGAGAAAAGCTTGATCATAAAGTCATGTCAAATAAAGCTTCAATTGGTTGGAATCAAACCTACAATTCTTGGTGGTGTTCAGATTTGATAATGAACTTATGAAAAGAAAGTTTAAACAGAGATGCTTAACAATTCCACCAATATCAAAAAAAAAAAAAAAAAAAAAAAAAAAAAAAAAAAAACAATAAACAAACAAACGAACAAGTACCCCCCACCTTAAAGCACTGAGTACAAGAATGACAACGACACATAACGTTAGAAAATCCAAGTTCTGGCTTTGAACAGGAATACATATGTGGTGGGGTTAGACCAGTTAATGGGGTCCCAATCCTTCCCTCTTGATAACTATTTATAGATATATTATGTGACAAGTCACCAACGCAGCGGTGTAAGAGGAAATTCAAATACATTGTATAGCAAAATTAATATAATAAATATCAAAGACATCTTTTAGTACACGTTGTGTAGCATTTAGTACTCATTATAATGTACAAAAAGAATTCAAATTTCTGTTATTCGCGTTTTCATTTTAAATGCTAAATTCAAATCAAGCATTACATATCTCTGATAGGCGTCTGGCTTGGAGCAAGAGATGACATAATAGAAGGTGAATGGGAATGGTCATCCGGAAGACTTCTGGCTGGTTCGTATACAGATTGGGCTCCGGGAGAACCGAATGGAAATGAACACCATAATTGTCTTAAGATGATATACGGTGCCTTAGATGACCATTGGGATGATGATGACTGTAAAATCACAAGCCGTTTTATATGTGAAACAGAGTAAGTGAGTTATTTAGTGTTCTATAACGCCAAATACCATTTTGCAGCTGTATCATCATGGCGAGAACATCATGAGATGATACTGATGTCTATTTTGTACTAGACCAACATACTTGGAATTTAATAGTTCTAGATCATTAAAACAACAGTCTGCGGGAAGCTATACCGCTCCTCATACACATATTATTCTGATCCCATGCCAACCAGTATTTGATCTTGCACCTTAGTACTGCGTGCAACAAATGCAAATTTTATACTCTCGAACGCACAATTTACCTCATTTGGGGGTGATCAGGCTAACCGTTACACCACAAGTGCGGAATGTCTTTATTTATTTTCTGTAGAATTCCAGACCATTTGCACATACCCGATTTAATTCTAAAGTTGGAGTGGGCGTTAGTTATTTCCCTTGCTGTGTGTTAAATTGTATCCGTCTCATGTAAAAGTAATGGACAAATAATTCGAGTACAATTTTCTTAAAATTGGTAGATATTATAACCGTTTAAAAATTAGACTAATTTTATGGTAAATACAAAATTGACAAGTAGCTCTAATTTCTAGCCACTCAAAACAGTATAAACCGTAGATATCTAATTTAGACCACTCGACGAATGTCTATTATAACCGTCATCAGATACGATTGATGTAGCGGAAACGTTGTTCTCCCTATGAAATAATATCCACTAGGAGTTAAATTAAGCAACTATTAACAATCGATATATCTGCTTGAACCTAATGTACAGACTGTTAAATATACCAAAATAATTGGACAATTATGAACAGTAACAAAACATCAAATAGTTATTATGTAATAAATTATAACTTGATACAAACTTTATTGAAAAGTAATTATGAAAAAGTATATGATATATGTGTTGTAAAATATTGTTTATATACGTTGATTATTCCCCACATAATCAATGATGGTTTCACATGGTAACTTCAAAGAACCTTGGACTTTGAAGATAAATTGTCACAACCATTGTTGAATAAACTATTTCTTGTTGTTAAAAAAATAAATTATGATTTATTGTATTTTTTTAATTTTTCAGGGCCAATGATCAAAGCATCATAATAGGAAAATAAATGCAACACCGTATTTAAATACCTATAAATAAAATAGAATATACCTTCATTAAATAATTTAAGTGATGGAATATCTGTATCACAAATGACCACGAATATGTTCCACTTGTCGTAAACACTTTCCAGTCCTTTCCTCATTCACGACTTATTACATTACCGGGTTTGTAACTAGATTAACACGACGGGTGCCACTAGTGGAGCAGGAACTGCTCACCCTTCCGGAGCACCTGAGTTCACCCCCGGTTTTTAGTGGGGTTCGTGTTACTCGATCTTTAGTTTTATATGTATGTTTTGTTGATCGTTGTTTGTCCTTTTGTTCTTTTTCTTTTGGCTATTGTAGTGTCTGTTCTTCTTTGAGTATACATATGAAAAAAACACCAAACATTAACGTCCGACAAGAGTTTGAAGATACCAAAGGGGTAATCGGAATCCGTAATGTCAACGAAAAAGAGTTATCTCTTTCTCCAAATTGTTTCTTAGTATGTAAATTCGTATCTGTAGTTATGAAAAACATAGATATCTGATATAGTGAGTACTTCGTCATGAGCCTTCGTATTCAGAAGATCAATAAGTAAAATCATTTAAAAGTCTTTGAAAGTAAGTAAGACAAATGGCATAAACAGGATAGGGAAAATCAGGTAAAGGTGACCTATTTCTGAGGGAGCAGAACTGTAGTTCTAGTAATAATTAGATCATTTAGAAACTGGAAATTGCAATTATAAGTATATATTACAAACCAAGTCAATGCCGAAACACTGACTACTTGGTGGATGATACCTTTAGGGACTCATAGTCCACCATGGTATGACTGGGTGAAATATCTAAGAAGAGTTTGAAGATACCAAAGGGGTCATCCGTATCCGTAAATCGAAGAAGAACAGACAACACAATGGCCAAAAGAAAAACAATTAAAAGGACAAACAACGATCTACAAAACATACGCATAAAAGTAAAGATCGAGTAAAAATAACCCCACTAAATATCTAGGTGAACTCAGGTGCGCACGACGCATTGTTGGTATAATTTTCATCAAATATGCTCAAAGATATTGGAAAGCGATTAATTAAAAGGAGTCAAAGATGTTGCCATTATGATGAGACATTTCCTAACACGGATTTCAAAACAACATCACAAGCATGTTCCTAACATGTTATCTTGGAGATCTATTGTATTGTTCCTAACATGTTATCTTGGCGATCTATTGTATACACCAGACTTCTTGCAAATCAATAGAGTACATCCTTTTGTCAGGTGAAAATCGATATTAAGGTCAATGTTATTTTGATATATGACACACAATAACATGCTTAGTAGACGTAAACATATTACGTATTTCATTTCGTACTTTAAATCGTAACTTGAGGAGTTCAGACGTTTAAATGACAACAAGTTAACATTTTTGTACCATGTGTGTTTTGTTCAAGTGGTTTTGTTATATGAAAAAAATGTAATGATTACAAACAATGGTGTAGATAGTAAAAACTTTGATATTTTTATTGTTATAATTCTTTTGTCAGATAATGCTTTGTTCAGCCTAGACTTCCTTGATACAGACATAGTGTTTATTGTTGTCTCGTCTAATTTTATTGACGATAACATATTACCTTAACAATGCAATGTCAAATTCAAGTGTAATTTACACAAACAACACAAACATATTTTTTTAAATCGCGCATACATTAGTTGTATTTCTAATTCCGAGGTGTGACAATCGTCAGCGAATTTGAAATTTATATTTGTAAGCCCCTACCAACAAACTTTCTTTTCGATCATATGACGGCCAATATAATTGGTTGAAGAAATTAAAGTACGTTGCGAAAACCAACATACTTTCCAGAAATCAATCAGAATCAGTAAGACCAAATGAAAAAGGACAAAACGACAAACAACTATCTACAAAATACACATAAAACTAATGACCGAGTAACACCGACCCCACTAAAAACCAGCGGTGAACTCAAGTGGTGCTCCGGAAGGGTAAGCCGTTCCTGCTCCACTAATGACACCCGTCGTGTTAATCTAGCTACAAACTTGGCAATGTAATAAGTCGTGAATGAGGAAAGGACTGGAAAGTGTTTACGACAAGTGGAACATATCCGTGTATGTATGTGACACATATGTGCCATATCGGTCAACCAAGTCATGGTGGCGACCGTATAACTGTCAATGTGATGACTTCAAGATAAGTTTTGTATCGAGTACACCTTCATATGAAGATTATTACGTAATCGATAGTGTAGTTATTTGCGGGATATTAAAGAAAAGTATATTGGACTACCAACAAGATTCAGAGCAAATTTCTTTCTTTTTTTTTTTTAAGTTTAGACAGTGGTGGTCACCAACCCCACCAATGTCAACAAAACTAACAATCACCTCTCAGCAATGATCAGGACAAATGACGTTGGAAATACAGGTCCTGACTTGGGACAGACACAAAACTAGGAAGTCACCTCGACTGGCAATACAATATTGACTCCATTAACACATATGTTCCTTGATCAGATGTCTATTTTTTCCCGATATTGAGAAAAACATAATATGTAATTATAGTACCCGATTTCACTCCCTGATTTGTCTTCACAGTTGTCCTGATACATAACATATACATTCTGTAATATACTGCCGTTACTTCTATGATGTCATTGTAAATATTATATGCATGGTATTATTCCCTCTTCGTTTTCATGGTATTTACTCTGCCAAAGGTATTGTCGCTACAACGAGGTCGTGTTCTCCACTCTCATTTGTCTTGTGTACTGTATTGTCGCTAACCGTACAATTTCCGCGGAACATCGATTTTTCTGTTCTCCAATATTATTATCCCCTCGCCAACGAAGTTGCGAAGGGATATAGTAACGCTACCGTCCGCCCGTCCGTCCTTCCGTAACATCCTTGTGAACACTCTAGAATAAACATCCGTCAATGGATTTTGACCACACTTGGTACATACTTAGTCCTTAAGAGAATCTGGAACCCTATTGATTTTCAGGGTCATAGGTCAAAGGTCAAAGTCACCGGGTCAAATTTTAGGCAAGGGAATACGATACGCTTTGCGTTGCCCTTGTTTATCTTGTGGCAAACTTCATGTTTCATGTATCGTTTTACTTGTGTCCACTATGATTTCTGTAAAACAGTGATGTAATAGTTTTTATTATACATTAATATGTCAATTCAGTCAATAATCTTTTATATCCGATCGAGATGACATCAAATCAAATGACATTTTGCTTTAAATCGTACTTCCATCCAAAGCTAAAGTTCTGTTATTTAATTTACCGAAAATAATGTATGGGGTTGTTTTCTAGAAACGTAAGGCTCATTTTTTGTTGTTGGTGTCTTAAATAACTACAAAATGTTAATTTATTGAAGAGTAACAGACCTTAGAATGAGAAATTCTACCAAAATATACGAAATTCAAACAAGAAGTTATTTTAAGTAACGGCAACATTATTCAACTGTGATGTGATAAAGCTAGAAAAATTAATAAAACACAATGTCTGTATCAAGGAAGTATACATTAAGGGCTAGGGTTGTGATGTTTAGCGCCACTCTCGATAATATTTTAGTTATTTCGTGGCGGTCAGTTTTATTAGTGGAGGAAATCGGAGGACCCGGAGAAAACCACCGTTAAGCCACCAGTCACTGACGAACTTTATCACATAATGTTGTATTGATCACACCTCGCCATGAACGGGATTCGATTTCAACAACGTTAGTAGTGATACGCACTGACTGCACCACGATACGATCACGACGACACCAGTATAGATTAATCAATGTATTACCTTAAACAAACATATTACTATTGTAGTGCTCACTATTGTTATTTATGTTGTATGTCGGTCAAAAGCTCATTAGAGCTAATGTTTGTATGCTTGTTGTTTTAACCATGCCGACTTTAAATAAAATTTATTTATTTATTTATTTATTTATTTATTTATTTATTTATTTATTTATTTATTTATATATATCACAGTTCTTGTCAACTACCCCATTGTTTGTAATTATTATTTTGTTTTAATTATCCATTTTTGCTTTGATTAAAGAGTCGTTAATTAAATGTCTCCCGTTTGATAGTACAAGATGCCAACCATAAAAGATATTACGTTTTTATGTGTTTATGCTATTATATATCAAAATGACGTTAGTTTTCTATTTATTTGCACCATACAAAGGAATGCGATACAGTGGTTTCCGAGAAGTCTACATTATATACCATAGATCAACATGATAAGATGAAAACCTTAATTAGCTTCAACTGGCAACAATAGAGAATACGTTCTAATATGAAAAAATGTGTATTTTTCAAATAAACTAAGCATATTCTAAAATTCCATTTACGCAATATTTGTGTTGTAAGATTGATATATTTTAAAAAGATGGTTAAGTGCTATTTTCGTCTGTCATACGTTGCAGTGAAATGTCAGTTTCATTATCAAAAAGATAGAGCAAAAACCATAAAGTTGAAATTTTACGACAGATATCGGTTGAAAATCGTCCTATTATCTCCGATTGCGCATGACCTACATGGGTATTAACCGAGATAAAATACGCTGACGTAATGTAGATTAAGAGACACATTTTATGTATGCACGTGTATATCATATTTTATAATAAATGTTTAAAAAAGCCTTAAAGAACACTGAAGCCCTTTTTTCTGTAGAAATACAAAAAAATCTAGATAGAATAAGATTATATTATACCATCGCATAGATGAAATTCTAAAATTCATATGCAGATATATTCAAAATAGAAAGGGGATACGGAAAAGGGTATACTTAAGAAATAAATTATGGAAGCCAGAATGTGTTGGGAATCTTAACATGGATTGGCGGATATTAGTATTCTATCCCCAGCCAGAAACGAGGGATAAAATTTACTAATATCCGCCAATCAATGTTAAAACTCAAAGCACATTCTTGCTTCCATGATTTATTTCGATTCTGATATGTCTAAGAGTACACACACGGTAATATACATTGATTGGAAGACGGTGATTTATATTTACGTTTGCGGAAAATGTCGCACACAATTTTATGCTGCCAATAGAAAAGTCAGTCACATTCACCGGCGCATGTGCTAATGAGATTATACCGAATGGATAGCTCGCTCGTTTGTTAACAAAGCGAAAGAAGGAGGTCATGTTAGAATTGCTAATAATTCTTGATTTCAGCATCATTAGAGCGTATTTTAACCACAGCCAACAATAAATCATGACTGAAAAGTTTGACTGTATATTGTCGAAGTTCGATATTTGATGTTAAATAATCTTTTCAATATATTAATTGCTAAAATAATTAGGACAACAATATCCCAAACGGACGGAGGATTCAAGAGTGGACAATCCAGGGACACTGACAACATTGAGCACAAGAAACAGAATGACGAAAAACAACAAAAGCACAACATTTAAATGTTGTATTACAAAGCATTTTTGCATTCATTTGTATTCAATAGTCTGATACGTTAGTTTATGTTGACATGATCTGGGTTAATCACTGGTCGATAATAGTAAGACATAGCAGATAAATGACGTACCATGTCATGGCCTGTTTCCAGTAAACCTTTCCCATCCCTACTAATTATCCTGCCTTACTTCTTACTCATAACTGTCAAACATTTATCGCTGACTTCCTGACCTATGTAAAGAAATACTGTAATGTATTATACAAAATATACAAAGTTATGACGTTGCATGTCATAGCCTGTTTCAAGTAAACCTTTCCCAACCCTAACTATTATCCTGCTCTACTGCTTACTCGTAACTTACAAACATTTATCTCTTACTTAACTGCTTACTCGTAACTTACAAACATATATCTCTTACTTAACTGCTTACTCGTAACATACCAACATTTATCTCTTACTTAACTGCTTACTCGTAACTTACAAATATGTTTCTCTTACTTAACTGCTTACTCGTAACTTACAAACATTTATCTCTTACTTATCCGCTTATTCGTAACTTACAAACATTTATCTCTTACTTAACTGCTTACTCGTAACTTACAAACATTTATCTCTTACTTAACTGCTTACTCGTAACTTACAAACATTTAT
>MJUT01045532.1:960434-976583 GCA_002080005.1 Gigantidas platifrons | reverse complement strand
TAACTTACAAACATTTATCTCTTACTTATCCGTTTATTCGTAAGTTACAAACATTTATCTCTTACTTAACTGCTTACTCGTAACTTACAAACATTTATCTCTTACTTAACTGCTTACTCATAACTTACAAACATATATCTCTTACTTAACTGCTTACTCGTAACTTACAAACATTTATCTCTTACTTACTGACCTGTGTAAAGAAATATTGTAATACGGAATTGTGCACCATATACAAAGCTACATTGATATCTTTATTCTCACAAACCACTGTTTAGGTACAGATATACCAACCAAGTATGGGTGACGTAGATGATATAAGACTTTCTTTAGACAAATGCTATACAGATAGACAGACACGATTAACTGACATTTTAGGAATTCATGGCACTGAACAAATAGCTCTAAAAATTAGTATACGGATAATATATACGATCATTAGATACAAAGAGGATTAAGGACAAATAGATCATTCGTATGTTTTTCTCTAGAATACATTTAGTATCTATATGTATGAGGACATGTTATGTAGTAACATCGCACACATATTTAGCCAAAATGAAAAGCAAAAAATATCAGATCAGTTGCAAAATCGTAAAAATAGAGACAAAATCGGTTCACCTTCCGGGATTGGGACAGGCAGACCAATAATAAGTGGCGGCGCTAAGCTAGTTTTTAAAAGTATTGCATGATATGTGGTAGCTTACGGAGTAATCATAAGCTGCAAGACCAGTACGCAATCTACATGCTCATTTAACACAGTGGAACACATATTTAATGTACATGTCTTGTTTGGTCTGTTAAGGTGGTACCATACACTTCAGGTGAAATTTGATCTGCACGTTTAATTTTCTTATTTTTTTGGCAGTGTGTTTGAATATATCCATTGTAATAAATATCAAAATTTTAACAAATTCCAACCAACAGACTCAGAGCTATAAGTTTACTAGCCACATAGCAGCTTTTCTCTTTGTGGTTTTGATCACCGAGATGCTTGAAATCTGCATACAAACATCATATGATCAAAACGTTCAACTGATTTTAAAGAGTTATCTCCCTGTAGTGTTAGGTATCACCTTAATTCGAAAGTTTTTGTTCATCACTTGACAGCATATTAATGTTCTCAGATTTTATCCTGCAATTGGGTTATATTTTGTCATAATAAATTAGTTGAAATAAACTATTGCTTTATTAAGACAGTGTCATAATAACACTTTTCACATTAGCATAATAAAGCTATTAAGCCACACCCCTTAACAGAACTACTATTGAGGTATCAATGTGGTTTCCGTTATCTTTTTTTTTTTTTATTAAATTAAATTAAATTTGCAAATGTTATTGCAGAATAAATACAATATTATTGTATTGACGGTAAAAATATAATGTATGTGGCACGGCACGAAACCGTTGGAAAGATTCGCTTAAAGCTTGTCACATAAATTTTATATTTACCGTCAATACACCAATCTCAGGGGCGGATTCAGGGAGGGGGGCGTACCCGGCGCGCGCCCTCCCCTAAAATTGGAAAAAATATGATACGAAATACCCCAAACATTTTCTCGCCTCGCTCCGCTCGGCGCGATTATTTTAAGTGCGCCGCCCCCCCTAACTTGAAATCATGGATCCGCCCCTGAATCTTGTATATATCAGGTAACGTAACCATTTTAACGTAATAGATATATCTTGGTATGTTTTGTTTTTCATTTTAGTTGTTATTCTATTTAATATTTTTAACTATTTTTCTCGTGGATTTTGAAGCTGCTCGGACACTGTGGTATTTCATAGTTTTCATTTTATTAAGAAATAATTGGTGTCAGTCATGATCTTTAATCTTACATTTACCAAAAATAAAAACAAATTCCAATCTGAATTTCATGGAAATATCGATTCTAATGCATTTCGTATAAGAAATCAAGTTCATTTCATCTCGGACGAAATGGTCAATACGAGAGAGAAAAAAAATGTCGGAACATTATCGACTTACATTTAAGTAGTTTTGTCCCTTTATAAAATTGTCTAAACGGCTATGAATGTAGCTATTTGTATTTTCCAAAGTTAAACACGAGCATAAAAGTCATTGGATATAGTTACCTAACCACGTATTATCTCATGTAGGGAATGTTAAATTACAGGAAATGAAATGTCTAGAATGAACATCAAGCTTATAGAATATCGCGGGGTAACCAAGTATACTGCCATGTTGAGAAGGTCAAATTACCGGAACTTTGACAGGAGATATATTTCTAGAACTAATGGGTACATAAGTACTAAATTTAGACTGTTTTCTATCTTGATATACAGTCACGATAGAACTGAACTATTTTTGAAAATGACATTAAATACCGTGACATCAACCAACTTATTGGTGTAATCTTAATATACATGCAATCAAAATTCTTTTACAGGGGCTTTATATATATTTATTTTTGAAATTTACACTTTCTAAATAATGTAAGTGCTACCACATATAAGGTTATCATCAGGCATAGGTGAATATAGATGATTTTGACTATTTTATGGACATTGTGGGATCTTTTATTGTCCTGCTCCACAAAGACATTTTGACTATCTCGTGTACATTGTGGGATCTTTAGTTTTCCTGCTCCACAAAGACACTTTGACTATCTCGTGTACATTGTGGGATCTTTAGTTGTCCTGCTCCACAAAGATATTTTGACTATCTCGTGTACATTGTGGGATCTTTGGTTGTCCTGCTCCACAAAGACATTTTGACTATCTCGTGTACATTGTGGGATCTTTAGTTTTCCTGCTCCACAAAGACATTTTGACTATCTCGTGTACATTGTGGGATCTTTAGTTTTCCTGCTCCACAAAGATATTTTGACTATCTCGTGTACATTGTGGGATCTTTAGTTTTCCTGCTCCACAAAGATATTTTGACTATCTCGTGTACATTGTGGGATCTTTAGTTTTCCTGCTCCACAAAGACATTTTGACTATCTCGTGTACATTGTGGGATCTTTAGTTTTCCTGCTCCACAAAGACACACATTCTGAATTGTCTATATTTTGATTGTTTATTTACTAATTATGTTTATACGAGTGACTTTTATTTGTACATAATTTAAACACAACAAATACAAATTGACTTTGATTTTCCTATATATTTCAGCTAAAAATAAATCCTAAAAATTAACAATCATGCTTAAATTATGTACAAATAAATACACACTCATATAAACATAATGAGCAAATAAACAATCAAAATATAGACAATTCCGAATATCTTGGTGTAAAATTTGTTAAAATCTATACAGAAATGACTTTACAATATTTTTTTTGAAAAAATATGGTTTTGGTTGATTATATAAGGATTGTTTTACAAGCACAAATACTTTTGGCCACATACTGTATGTATTTTCGACATTTACGGTTCCTGAATAATATTGTCATAAAAACTAAGGCTCTCCTCTCTCTGGTAATGGTTCCCTTTCCCGATTTTAGCTATCCTGTTTAGGCCCGTCAGTTATCTTACTCCCAAGGACTTCTAGATCAGTTTGCTTACTCCTCGGGCATAGGTGCTAGTACCAGGTTTAGGCTTTTATATTTATACCTTGTTTCTAAAGACTTTCCTTTTATTGGGCTTTCTGATCATTTTACGTTCAGTTCACTTGTACTCGATGAAAGGGTAAACCAGAAACGCTTCGTGCGCACTCAATATACGTTTTCATCAATTATCAATTTCGGTTCATTTTAATTTCAAATATGTTTTTTTTATCTGATCGGATGAACAAAAAATGGTAATTTATTGAATTCACAATTAAAAAAAATTAAAAGTCATGCGGCTTTATTCTATATGTAAAGTATACCCTTGATTGTTCAGCACAAACTTGAATGCATATTTGATTTATAGTTATGGAGTAATATATATAACGTATTAATGTGGTCCCCCCTTTGTAAGTATAATTACATTTTCGTGTTGACTCTATTATCTCCCCATATAGATATGTTTATAGTGTCAATATAATTTAAAATTGGAAAATGTAACTATGATTTATTATATTTTCAATTGAATAATAACAAATTTACAACAATATATTGCGTTCCATTGCTTAACAAAAACCACAAGTCTCGAATAACTTTAGAAAACACTGTATTTGTCAAAATAAGATTTATACTTAAAAAAATAGAACGAAACCAGAGATAAGAATTGATAAACATATACATTTACATAAAATTGACTAACAATTATCTCATATTTTATAAATCTAATTGATTTGATGTAATAATTAACTGCTATTCAAGATTCTATGATGAAAATAACAAATAATTTTATTTTGCTTTGAACAGTTCTTGAATAGAACACTAGTAAATCAGTAGAGACTTGCAAAATGAAGCACGTTATCTGAGGAATCTCACAGTTAAGATTTTATTTTTCTTTGTACAGCTCTTGAATAGAACATTAGTAAATCAGTAGAGACTAACAATCAAAATGAAGCACGTTATCTGAGGAATATCAGATTTACCTAAATATCATTGCACATTCTATATTTTCTGTTTAGTGTTTTGTAGTAATAAATATTACAGAAATGAACAGTTCCCAAATAATGCATAATTAATAAAATTAAGGTTCTCATGATTTTGGCATAGGTGACATTAGCCGATTATGGCTCTCCTGTTGAGCCCCTTTTGGATTTATTGCTCCCAAAACTTTTGAAATTATTTAATATATTTGTCTTACCAATCGTTCGACTTTGAGCGTACCTGATGAAGGTTATTCCAGAAACGCAATTTGAAAATATTCATTGGATGAAAACCTGTCACATGACATTCTGTAAATTCTGATATTGTTTGATTAAAAACCATATCGACTCGCTTTCACTTTCATTTTCCATTACATTATGCATGACGTCATACTGACTTGATTAAAAGCCATATCGACTCGCTTTCACTTTCATTTTCCATTACATTATGCATGACGTCATACTGACTTGATTAAAAGCTATATCGACTCGCTTTCACTTTCATTTTCCATTACATTATGCATGACGTTATACTGACTTGATTAAAAGCCATATCGACTCGCTTTCACTTTCACTTTGATTGGTTATGTAATAAACCAATTACAGTCTTTTGTAGAGGTCATATCGACCTCTAAAAAAGGCTATACTTGTATATTATATTGTAGATCATTGTTTATTCTTTTTTTCATTTGCCATTGTATTGTCTGTCGTTCATAACTCTACGGCTACTGATTAGTCCTTTGCTATATTCAAACTTTTGTTATGTTTTCAAATTTCCCTGTTCGTATTTTTTTGACTTCAGTGTTGTACTTGTAGTTTTATTTATTCTCTGTCTTATGCCCAATTTTGCATGCGTCTCTGGGTTGTCTATTCTCGACTGTCTCTTCGGATGTTTTAACAAAGCTACATTAATAGGTCAATATAGTCAATCATTAGTGTGTCGAGGTCCAAGAGATCAATGATTTTCCTTCGAAATACCCGAGGGTTCATGTTGATATAAAGTAGCTTAAAAGATTAAATAGTTTAAGTATTCTAAGTACGGTTGTATGTAATATCATCTTTTTCCCATCGAGACATGTAATAACATTTTAATTATCCATTGCAACCTTCCTGCGTGGTTTCTATCTAAAATGAGTCTGGTTTTTGTTTATGGTTCAACTTAGTCTTTTGCATCACATGATACTGATGCTACATATGTTCAAGGACTGTCAAGCGATTGCTGATTAAACATTAAAGAGTTTCGCAATGATCATTGCGCATTCGAAAGGTTCGATTATCCATTGGATTATTCGTATTTGTTTGTGGACGATTCCATTGATCAGGTGAAATTCGCTATTTATCGAGACCGACTTTGTTATTAGAACTAATGTTCTTCTATCACAAGCGTGGTTATCCTCCTTGTGTTCTTTAGTTTACGTTTGCTCCCTAAGACATTTAAATTATTTGGATTTTCAATCTTTTGATTTTGAACGTACCATATCGAGGCTATTCTTCTAGAAGCGTATCGTGCGCAGTAAATTAGATATCTATGTTTTTATTGCTGATTCTCACGTACTTTATAGTTTGGTGGTATTTAAACTCGCATTTCGTTATTAACATAATCACATGATTAAAATGTCAAGAAGCAAAGATGACAGAAATATACAATGTCACTCCTGTAATTTCTTTTATCCTGCAATGACAGCATATACCGACCAATATAGCCTGCCCAATATTTTTTTTTGATATTGGTCAGTTATAAATGGAACATACAAATGTAATGGGCAAACTCATCGCGGCACATCGGGGGATATTGTTTTCAAATACATACACAAAATTATTTCAAATACTTTTATCATCGTCCAGCAGACGTTTATTTACGATTTAAAATTGCAGGATAAATACAATGCATGTGCACTGTCGCCTTTTCCCCCGTTTCTAAGCCTCATACACATATTACCTATATGCTTCGACAGTGCACAAGTATTGTATATGAAGTGGGATTCAGATTTCGTTTTGCCAATCAATTTGTTACTGTGACTGTATTACCAGACATCCAAAATATACTGTGACTGTATTACCAGACATCCAAAGGCAAATTTTCATAACGAAGATGTCTAGTAATTTAAGAAATAATTTATGGAAGCATAGTTTCTATCCAATTTTAACATGGATAACATTTTTTTCGTAAAAGGTTTATCTCGAGCAATAGCGAGGAATAAGATGCAACAAATATAATGTTATGTATGTTATAGCGTTATGCAAACTATGTCTTCCGTGAATTATTTCGATTCTAGCAGGACAAATCTAACTTATTTGTTGAAGTGGAAGTCGGTAATGGAAATGCATGTGATAACAAAATACATTAACCTCCATGCTAACAGCTGATTTTATGTTATGTATAACTAGACTGTGATTCAATTAAGTTATATTTTCCAATTTGATAAAATGGTAAAATAAATCAGTAACCCGTTTGTCAATGTCACCAATGTTCCTTGTAAACTACGTCACCGGAAGATGGCAAATTACAAAAGTTCAAAGTTGATAGATGGCTTTCTTAAGTATTTTGTTCCGGAAAAAAATATATGTAAAAAAAAAACTGGCATATTTATGTTTGTATGCAGCACGGTCCTGTATGAATACATGAAGCCACTAAGGAATGATGTTAGTAATTTGTTCGTCAATACGCATGTGCGCATGAAAATATATCGTGAGTTGTATCATTGTATTATTTATATAGCCAATGGAGGACTTTTTAGTATCAACGAACTACTGTAAAATATACATCAAATCACATATTAATCACAACACACTTTAGAAAGAAGTGTATCAATGTGTCAAATATGAAGAGAACTGTAGTAGGATAGAACAAGAACATGAAATTGGACAATCATGACTGTAACAAAACAGGATAGTTTCATAGTGTACAATTAAATAAAACCGTAGATATAAACAAAGCCCCGTGACGGCGTAATATCAACAATAAACCACAGTCTCTTCAATCAAGATGTCATTATTGTAGGTAAATGAAACATTACGATCTGTACCACCCGACAGGAAGTAATCACAAGTTCAAGGTTATAGCGATAAATGTCAATTTACAAGATTTGAATTAGTGATTGATAGATCTGCCATCAATATAACTGTTATTCAGATCACTGTATGTGTGCGTTGTCCGTAATAAGTGTTTGTACGAACTCTGTTTCATGTAAATATATCTAAATAACATCACGTATTGTCCGATTTCTTTTCTCATCAATAAGCAAATTACAGAAAACTGTCTCACGTTTCTTTTGCATCCAACGTACGTTATGGAAGTTAGTCGTGTTGGTAGATGGTTACAAACCATGTACAGATCAGGTATCATGTTGGGTTAGAAAAGTTTAATATATTGTAACCTTTTAACCTGAGGTTAATACAGATCAGACAAATACAATATGTTTTGAATGACGTTATTGTTAGTGAGCCACTATCAATGGGAGAAATGAATGATATTAATGAGATAACTGTAATATATTTGAAGATTTGGGAGCATCAATTGTCGATATGGCCGCCATATATTGAGTTTACGGCCGACGATTTATTACAGTTAGTAAACGGATATTTGTGATCGCCAAATCACAATTAATGCTAGCAACTGCATTAAAATCACAAGTAATAGGATACATTTGTTTTTAACAGATTTGACATCGAGTAAGTAAAGAAAGTTTAAATAGTGATGGTCAGCAATTCCACCAATATTAACAAACGAACAACTACCTCTTTCCTCAAACCATTTAGCACATATGGCGTCAGAAATCCAGGTCATTGGATGGGAGGGGCACAAAAATACATCAACTAATGTGATCCCATCCCACCATCTCTGCTAATTGATTAAACAATGAAAAACCCGCATAGATAACAAGGTGTTGTGTATCAATTATGAGCAGTATTTAAGCTCTACTCAACCATCTTGGTAACATAGCTGAAAAGGACTCACATGACGATAAACAGCAATAGATAGAAAAAAGTCAATATCTTTATGTAACGATCAATTATTCAAATGAAACATTGACTCTAGGACGGCATTAGTGTTGGATATTTTGTCTGCCACGTGTAAAGGAGAGGAGCTATGGACTAGCTCATATATTTTTCATTTCCAACAGGTCCCGTAGCAATAACTTATGAAGAAAATAAGGGTAATAACAAAATTACCGAACACAGAGCAATCTTCCAAAGGGAAAGTCAAAACTCATAAATCAACAAACAGACAAAATCAGTCAACAACCGGAAACCTGTGAAAACCGCAATGGCCCTGACTTGGTATAGGCATTTCTAAAGAAATGGTGGATTGAATCAGAAAACTCTTGATAATTCATTAGGAGCTGATGTAAGTTGTATTGTTGATGTCCCGCATTGAAGACGAGTGTGGTATTCATGAAAAACAGCAACCCCCACAGTCATATATTCATGTTCAATTATATATGATTGGGAAACAATTGTTTGCATTGTTCTATTAGTTGCTATTCATTTTGTTGGTGTTGATTGAATTTCTTACCATCACTGTTCAACAATATTTCAATTATATCTTGGCTTGCAGCTTTATTGGAAGAATCTTGGTCATGAATAATGAAACTATGAAAATAGTGACTTTAATTATATCCTAGAGAAGACAAAATAACATGTATTGTTCTCACGACGAGGTACAGACTAAGTCAGTGTAACAATGATAATAGCGATTTTTATTATATTCTAGACGAGTCAGCATAACATTTATTGTTCTCAAGAGGAGATACACCGTCTGGTCAGAGTTCCATTTATAAATATTTTATGTTTCATTATGTGTAATGTATAGTCATATGGTGAACAGTATTTTGTATGCAGGTCATTTTCATGTCAGCTCACCATCATGCAACATAACCTGCTGAGGAGAAAAACATGGAGGAAGCAATGAGAAATGAAAATAGATTAATATTGTTTTATGTACAGTAATACTAATTAACATGACAATTATTTTAATTAAATACATGTCATGATTGGACAGACTGCAATATATCAAACTTCTCACAGTGGTCAATGACTCTAGTCTGGGATCGATTACCGTTCCAGGATTACATACAAACTTCTGACAGTGGTCAATGACTCTAGTCTGGGATCGATTACCGTTCCAGGATTACATACACACTTTTGAGTTGATCATGGTAAATGGAATTTTGTTTTGCTTAATAAAAGTAATGACAAAATACCATGCTGTCGGAACAGTTCCAAACTATAATAACAGCAAAATCGTCAAAAGATGGAAAAAAAGACCGACACCCCTAACACACATATACATGACCGTTTATTTTATTGGATTAGTACAGGCACTTACATAAAGTGGCGGGATTAAGCTAGTTTCATGGTCCCAAACCACCCCTCTTATTGAAATTAGTTGTCATTCTGATTCAAGAGTTTTTCACATGTGAGGAAAATATTTACATATTAAATAAACATCGAGTATTATCATATATTGCGATACGTCGCATTTCATTCAATGGATTAAACTATATATTACAATTGATTTTTTTTTTTTTTTTTTTTGGTGTTTTAACGCCACTTTCAACAATATTTCAGCTATATCTTGGCGACCAGTTTTAGTGATGGAGGAAGCCGGAGTACCCGGAGAGAACCACCGATCATGGGCAAGCAACTGGTAAGCTTTATCACTTGCGGCTGCAAGTCGAGTGCACACTTTTTGTAATTTACAAAGCTGGGCGCGAACCCATGCCGTATTGGTGATAGGCTTATATGAGTTGTTAGATCCAACGACCTAACTCATTGAACCACCCGGGTTCCCATTACAATTGACAATTCAATCAATTGAACATACAGTGAGCAGTATTTGTGCTCTATGCAGCGCACATTCTGTTCAAATGTACTTGCTTTTCTTTTATCCACGACAGATACTATTGGCGTAGACATTTTGAATGTTTAGGTAATACACATGAAATATTCATACGCGTAGAAAAGGTACACAATTCTGGAACACCTGTACTATGTCGTTCTGTTTCCCACCAATTCTATTTTCAGCAAATTATCATATCACGAGTCTGTCGTCATCTTTAATCTGATTTGTCGTCAAGTATCTTTTTTTTTTTTAATAATTGCATTAAGTTATAAAATTATAGATATTTAAAAAAATATATAATTTGTAATTTTAGGTTTGATGTACCTGTTCCATGTTCAGTTAAATCGACGTATTATCACGTGTTAGGAACGAGGAACCGCCTACCATTGTTAAACACCCTTGCTTGTTGGTTACCTTTACTTTTTGTTGCTCGTTTTTAGTTTCGGTGTTCAGTGTATGTTCACTACGGGAATTGTTACACGTCATTTCTTTTTACCATAATTGTGTCTTCTAGTTTTTTTTTTTTAATTATTCATTGCTCTTTAATCACGTATTTTGATCTCCTAACTTTACCATGTACAAGACATATTTAAGCTATAAATCATTCTGAACTACAGTAAGATCCTGTGTCCTTTACTACATAGTGCCTATACACTCCAATTCCATTTTATGCAAATTATCACGCTATGAGGTCCGGCAAACGTGGTATTCTGTATATCTTGAGAAATTCATTTACATTTTAACTGTCATTTCTAATCTGATTTGTCAAATATCATTTATTCTTTATAATTATTGTATAAAAATATAAAATCATATTTCTTTTTTTCAAATCTAATTTGTCTGTTATTTTAGGACTGACGTCCTTGTTCCACATTGAGTTAAATGGACGTATTTAATTCTACGGAATTTGTTCTGCGTGGGGTTTGATTAGTTTGGTTTATGGGGTTTAACACCATTTTCAACAATATTTCAGTTATATCGTGGCGGTCAGTTTTATTGGTGGAAGAAACCGGACCCGGATAAAACCACCCACCTTTGACAAGTTACTGACAAATTTCATCAGATAATGTTGTCTCGAGTACATCTCGCCATTAACGAGGTTCGAACTCACAACTTCAGTGGTGATAGGCATTGATTGCACAGGTAGTTATAAATCCAACTACCATACGATCACGACCACGACGGTCTCTGTTCTGCTGTTCTGATGGAGAGAAACATATCACGGTAAATAGTCTACAGGTTTAACACAAAGACGTTGGATGTTTACATACTTGCATGTGCATAAAAATAGTAGCAATGTCGACATTGATTTGCTGTGCATCTTGTATCAATAATCAGTAAAGAAAGGATATGGCTGTAATGTACACGAGAGAACATCCAATTTTACAAGGATATGGCTGTAATGTACACGAGAGAACATCCAATTTTACAAGGATATGGCTGTAATGTACACGAGAGAACATCCAATTTTACAAGGATATGGCTGTAATGTACATGAGAGAACATCCAATTTTACAAGGATATGGCTGTAATGTACACGAGAGAACATCCAATTTTACAAGAATATGGCTGTAATGTACACGAGAGAACATTCAGTTTTACAAGGATCTGTTCTGTTTGTGGTAATCACAACCCGGTCGTCTCCTCATTCATGATTTATGACCGGGTTTGTAACAAAGGTAACAGGACGGATGTCACTAGTGGAGCAGGAACTGCTTATCTTTCCGGGACATCTGAGTTCACCTCCGGTTTTAATGTAGTTTTCTGTGTGGTATTTTGTAGATCATTGATTGTCCTTTCAGTCATTGTCTTTTGGCCATTTCATTACTAGTTTGGAATTTTCAAACGTCCCTTACACTCAACGTAAAGTAAAGGAACACAGCTTTTATAACTGTTCAACATTTGACACACAACTACCAGCAGTTCACCAAATGATTTTAAATTTGCTAGTGTTGTGTTGTAGCTTCACGTAATAAAAAGATGATATTATGCAAACGTATGATATTATTTATATGTAAAATTGTCATGTATTAACTTGTAGCTGAAATACTTTGAACTTCCTGTTAAATGAAATTCAACCAATCAATCAATTAATAATATCTTTAGATTCGTCATTTGAGCATCGCCATGTCTGGCTGTTCTTCATGGATCATATTTCGATTCATGCTAAAAGGTTTTTAATTGCTTATAATATTTCAAGTTTGAAAAAATTAACCGAAAAGGCAGATTAAAATTAGTCATCCTCCTAAATAATTACTACACATCCATTAACGTGTGTGTTTGTCCGCACGGGTCATTAATTGATAATCATTAAAATGAATTATTTAAAAGACGATTTTAATGTAATCAGATTGCGAAGTCTGATAAGGATCCGTGGATTGTTAATTTTTTAATTATTTTACCAGAAATACACATTAATGACGGGAAGCATCATTACATGAATAAAGTATTAACAACGGGTCCATTTAACTTTAATTAATTATTATAGGCTGATGAAAAGAGAATATTATACTTATACTGATATATATATTGATTGCTTTCAAATACGGCGAATTACGTAATCCACTATTACTGCCTGATGGACATTTTCCTGATTGGTTTGTAAGTTTGTTTTTCACCCTAACTTAAGATGGTCGGCATTAGATGAACTACTGTTCACCATCCGCTCAGTAGTCAATATTTTGGCGCGAGAGTAGTTGATTAGAAACATTTTATATTGAAATTTAAAGTTCCATTTAATGTAAATATTATCCGAACTAAGTTTCTCCTCCTTTAGACATATATGACTTTAGGTTATTTTCAATATCCTTTTAGACACTTAGTTTTTCTTGCTCCTTTTATATAGTTATTTTGGTTTCCGTTCTTTCGACCTTGAACGTGACTCAAGGTCATTCCAGAAACATGTCATGCGCACTAAATTGTATTTCTTTTGAAATGTTTTATCAATTATGATTTTAATTTGCTTGATATAACAGGATAAACACAATATAAGTACATTGTCCGCGAATATGAATTTAAGATGTACTCGCTTCAAAACGGGAGAATGCAGATCACACGAGACTCACCTTTCTTCCTGATTTTTGTGCAATAAAACAAATTTTTGCGGTCAATGTATGCATATTCTATATAGCATGTAATACAATGATTTAAGAAGTCATTATCTTATATATTAAAGTTCATCTTCACTTTTCATCTCATCTGGAACCAATAGTGTCTGGTAGTATTATATTTTCTACCAATATTATGTAGAACTGTTGAAGATCAACTGTCCTTTTAATAACTTAAAACCTATTTTTATAATAGAATTTTTTTGTATATATAGATACCGAACATTTGGAATTACGTTAATAATTGTATTTTGGAAATAATCCAAACTCAATAAATTTTCAAATATCTACCCTGCATCAAGATAAAAGTCATTTGACATTCTATATAAAATATTGACTGACAATAACCAAAAATAGTTGTTCCCATGTTCTTATTGTAATCTTTCGATCTTTAATTAATTAATTTTGAAATTCGATCTACAAGACATACACATAAAACTAATTATCTGGTGTTACTCAATAATTAGTTTTATGTGTATGTCTTGTAGATCGTTGTTTGCCCGTTTGATTATTGTGTTATCTGTCCTTTGATTTACGGATTCTGATTACCCCTTTGATATTTTCAAACTCTTATATCAATTTTCAAAATTAATCAAATTATGTCGTTCACAATGATAGTATGAAATGCAGAAGATACGAATATGTTGTTAAGAAAAAAGGTAAATCAAAATAGAAGTAGGATGACCAGAATTCTTGGAAACGCCTAGTTCTTTGAAAAAAACAATGTTATTAGAAGTCTTGTCTACAGAAGCAACAATATATTTGTCACGAGGAGAAGAGATATATTCCTATCCTTAAATACTTATTTAGGTCGCGCATTCATACAAAATATTTCAGTGTATGAATCCGAGTATCAATGATTTAGTTGACATAACACATGACAATGTTTCTTTTCTACATCTACACTCATTATCCATGTACTAAACGACATTAACCATTATTTTGAAGCTGTGGTTAAAGTTGATACACTGTGGTTCCCCGAATTTAGGTCCATGGGAGATGAACTTCAAAAATCAATTAATCAGTGGTGTTCAATATCAAAATTATCAAACGCTTTTTTTTATTTACTAACGTGATATCTTTTATTCAAATGCTTGTTACATTTAATACTCTAAAACTCCAAGCTCCTTTTACAATGTATATCATGTTGTTAAAACAGACAACGAGACTTTAGGATTATTGCAAATTTTGTAAATAATCAGGAAAGTATGTGGATGTAAATGAACATTAGAAACTATCCAACATTACACTTAGGGACAAATTAAAGTAAAAATACAACGATTTTATTGCTATTATACATAGTTTTTAATTTGCTTTCAACTAATTTCAATTTAATAACAATCTTTTCTACTTTAATTACAATGGATAATTAGGAATCATCAGACGCAATTTAACATGGAAATCACAGGGAGTTACAACAAGGAAACATGTGGTTGTACGTTTATTGTACACGTGGGGTTGATGGGGCGTAATAATACTGTCTTGTTAATAAGGCAATAACAATAAATATAGCTTCATTAAAGTGGGGGAGTCGATAAATTAGTCTTCTCATTGTGGATCTAAATGAATAATAAAATGTTTTGTATCCCCAGTTGTAGAATAAAGCAACATTTTAATTTCAAGACTTGAGAACAATACTAATATTAATGATACATACCAGATAGTTATAGTTACTACCGTTATACACATCCCACCCACAAATAAACGAACTAACGAAACCCAAAGCACAAAAAGACAACTGCAAAAAACCGATAACAATCTAGCCCGTCAGAGACAAAACACATTCTTCCTATCATTCTTACTTAACAATGTTTAAATGAAAAAGAAAACTAACAATAAAAGAAACGTCCATGACCGCACCATCGTGGTGTGCACTCTTTAGTTTTCTGTGTAGTGTTTTGTAGATCGTTATTTGTTCTTTGGCATTGTCTTTTAGTCATTGTATTGTCTGTGCGTCTTATGTTGCTCAGTCTTTAGTTTTCTGTGTAGTGTTTTGTAGATCGTTGTTTGTTCTTTTGCATGGTCTTTTAGTCATTGTATTGTCTGTGCTTCTTATGTTGCTCAATCTTTAGTTTTCTGTGTAGTGTTTTGTAGATCGTTGTTTGTTCTTTTGCATTGTCTTTTAGTCATTGTATTGTCTGTGCGTCTTATGTTGCTCAGTCTTTAGTTTTCTGTGTAGTGTTTTGTAGATCGTTGTTTGTTCTTTTGCATTGTCTTTTAGTCATTGTATTGTCTGTGCGTCTTATGTTGCTCAATCTTTAGTTTTCTGTGTAGTGTTTTGTAGATCGTTGTTTGTTCTTTTGCATGGTCTTTTAGTCATTGTATTGTCTGTGCGTCTTATGTTGCTCAATCTTTTGTTTTCTGTGTAGTGTTTTGTAGATCGTTGTTTGTTCTTTTGCATGGTCTTTTAGTTATTGTATTGTGTGTGCTTCTTATGTTGCTCAGTCTTTAGTTTCCTGTGTAGTGTTTTGTAGATCGTTGTTTGTTCTTTGGCATTGTCTTTTAGTCATTGTATTGTCTGTGCGTCTTATGTTGCTCAGTCTTTAGTTTTCTGTGTAGTGTTTTGTAGATCGTTGTTTGTTCTTTTGCATGGTCTTTTAGTCATTGTATTGTCTGTGCTTCTTATGTTGCTCAGTCTTTAGTTTTCTGTGTAGTGTTTTGTAGATCGTTGTTTGTTCTTTTGCATGGTCTTTTAGTCATTGTATTGTCTGTGC
>MJUT01045532.1:917557-955400 GCA_002080005.1 Gigantidas platifrons | reverse complement strand
GATTCGTCTTTACATCCGGTTGTTTGTAAGAGGACTCATGTCTTATTTATGTTATTTGTGTTTGTTCGATTCGTCTTTACATCCGGTTGTTTGTAAGAGGACTCATGTCTTATTTATGTTATTTGTGTTTGTTCGATTCGTCTTTACATCCGGTTGTTTGTAAGAGGACTCATGTCTTATTTATTTTATTTGTGTTTATTTGCGTATAATGGTATCCAACACATGTTGTGTTGTATTTTTGGTTAGTTTTTGTTCGTCTTGTGAACTCTATGTTGCCAGTTTCTTTCCTTCGTCTTATGAACTCTATGTTGCCAGTATCTTTCCTTCGTCTTGTGAACTCTATGTTGCCAGTTTCTTTCCTTCGTCTTGTGAACTCTATGTTGCCAGTTTCTTTCCTTCGTCTTGTGAACTCTATGTTGCCAGTTTCTTTCCTTCGTCTTATGAACTCTATGTTGCCAGTTTCTTTCCTTCGTCTTGTGAACTCTATGTTGCCAGTTTCTTTCATTCGTCTTGTGAACTCTATGTTGCCAGTTTCTTTCCTTCGTCTTGTGAACTCTATGTTGCCAGTTTCTTTCCTTCTTCTTGTGAACTCTATGTTGCCAGTTTCTGTAGATTATCAATTCTCGATAGCCCCCCTCGGTGTTTATTCAATATATCGGGGCAAATTCTTTATTTTTATATAAATATGGACCGAGGTACTAGCCATAGAAATAGAACATAACTAACACACGATGGAAGTACGTAGGTCTACAATCGATACTAGACAATAAGTTGCATGAAAAGCAACACTGGTTGTTCAAGTTTCAAAGGTATTCTGAAAGGTATGATTTCGTATTTTTCATTTTCCAATTATATCCAGCGTAATTTCCCCTTAGAAATGTGACTTATTATATAAGCATATGCTTTGTAATATGATAACCTTAATTACCGTTAGCTTAGTCATGTCGACAATCGACAATGATTTGGAAACCATAATAATAGTCTTCATCAAAAAAGTAATTGCTTTCTATATTTAATATAATAATCATATTCGAAAGTATGAACAGTGATGGTTGACGATTCCACCAATTTCAAGAAAACATGCAATCAGCTGTTACCTTAACTCACTGAATACAACAAAAGATAACGACATGTGACGTTGGAGAGACATGTACTTTTCTGTAGATTGTTCATTGCTTTGTGTGAGTACATTGTTCTTTTAGCACGTTGTATACACTACTGGCAAAAATACTGAAGGCACCATTCCTTTTATACAAACCTGTAAATAATACTCTATAGACTAACCTGGTGTTTCGTTTATGTATTGAGTTCGTACTTAGCGAGACATGTGTATTAACTCCTCTAGCGATAGTTGTTTTTGAGAACAAAATATAGATGTATTTCCGCTCTGTATTACATCATACCAGAATTGCAGTTCCCTTTTTTGCGGGACAAACGAAAATACAGTTAGGGACTTATATGAGTGCCTTGTATTTTGAACATGCTACAATTGTTACATATAAAACAAAGGTTATCGTCGCTCATAATGATAGTTTATTATTTTCAGTTACCATCATTAATATCACCATTACTTGCTTCTTGAAATTAAAATATGCACACATCCCCTTCGTCCTCCTGTCCTCTTTCATGACTTATCACTTGATTTTTGCCAGGTGTAACACGACAGGTGCCATTAGCGGAGCAGAAGCTAATTACTCTTCGAGAACACATGCGTTCACTTCCAGTTATTCGTGGTTTGCTCAGTCTTGAGTTTTCTGTGTAATGTTTTCTAGATTATTATTTGTTGTTTTTTTTTATTAGCTCACCTGGTCCGAAGGACCATGTGAGCTATTGTCATCACTTTGCGTCCGTCGTCGGCGTCGTCGGCGTCGTCGTACGTTAACTTCAATCTTCTTCTCTGAAACCATTTGACCAATTGAAACCAAACTTGGCAGGAATGTTTATTGGGTGATTCTCTATCATGTTTGTTCATTTGGTTCTGATCTGAAATCCAACATGGCCGCCAGGGCCATAAATATGCATTCTTATTGGCTGAAATTTCAAAGATGTTCTTCTCAGAAACTACATGGCCAATGGAACTGTAACTGGATATGAATGTTCCTTGGATGGTCCTCTACCCAATTTGTAATTTTCATGCTCATCAGAAATCCAAGATGGCCGCCACCGCGGAACATAGTTTTACATAGAACCCTATGGGAAAAACATTCAAAGATCTTCTTCTCAGAAACCACGCAACAGATTTGAACCAAACTTGGCAGAAATGTTCATTAAATGGTTATATACAAGGTTGTTGTTTTTGGCGCTGATCGGAAATCCAACATGGCTGCCAGGGCTCATAATGTGTTCTGATTGGTCGAAATTTTAAAATTCTTCTTGTTAGAAACCACTAAGCCAATTGAATTGTGACTTTACAGGAATGATCATTGGGTGATCCTGTACTAAACTTGTGAATCGTTTGCTGATCGGAAATTCAAGATGGCCGCCATGACTCGACTTAGTTTTAACATAGGACCCTATGGAAAAAATGTTTAAAAGTCTTCTCCTCTGAAACCAGCAAGTCAATTTAAAGCAAACATGGCATGAATGGTCCTTAGGTGGTCAACTTTCAAAATTATGTCCTGTGTGGCCGACTTCCATCCAAGATGGCCGCCGTCAGCGGACATAGTTTTAACATAGGACCCTATAGGACAATTGTTTAAAAGTCTTCTGCTCTGAAACCAGTCAGTCAATTTAAAGCAAACATGGCATGAATGGTCCTTAGGTAGTATACTCTTAAAATTGTGTCCGGTGACCACGACCTCCATCCAGGATGGCTGCCATGAGCAAACATAGTTTTAACATAGAACCCTATGGGATTTGAATAGTAACTTAGATGTATTCGGCATACAGATATTCTTAAGAGGACTTAGTTATGTCAGTTGAGCGATACAGGCTCATCTGAGCCTCTAGTTCTTTTAGTCATTGTATAGTCTGGTATCTTCAACCGTTTTCTTCCAACTACGGATATTAGATAAAAATTGCATACCTAGTAGATTATATACAGCAAACTTCAGTGCAATGAACATTATTTGTGGGGGGAAAGCGTTTCGTATAATATAATTTCTTTTCTAAATATCGACAGAATTCTTAACAAATGTATGTGATTCTATCAGGCAATTGTTTAGATCTATCAAACTATACAATAGAAGTGTCAAACTATTTTGTAGTTTGCATACATAATATATAATATTTGTACTGATCATGGTGAGACTACTATTTATTTCAGAGCCCTCGTGACCATGATCGTATGATAGTTGGATATATAAGTACCTATGCAATCAGTGCCTATCACTACTGATGTTGTGGGTTCAAATCCCGATCAGGGCGAGGTGTACAACATTATGTGATACAGTTTTTCAGTGACTTACGACAGGTTTTCAGTGATTTTCTCCGGGTTGTCCGGTTTCCACTACCAATAAAACTGACCACCACGATATAAATGAAATATTGTTGAAAGTGGCGTTAAACACCATAAAACTAAAACTAATCCAAACTAACTATTTCTTTCATGGATGAACAGCTTTAGATGGCTAAGCTAGTCTGATGATTATCCTCCATGATTAATAACAAAATATAAGAAAGAACCATGGAAAATAATTTTACTATTGTATAATATACAAATCAGTACCAGACGGAATAATACATGGTACAGATTACCCCTTTGGTATCTTCAAACTATTCTTTGGGTTCATAAAACAAGCTTAACCTCGCCACTTTTCATTGAAGTGTCTGTATCAAGCTAGAATAGTGAACAGACATGTATTTGTGTTGTAGGGTATCGCCTTCGCCTCGTTCTACACTGTTTCTATTGGGTTTGGAAACTGTAACGACAGCGTGATATATTTTTGTTTTTCTTTTAATATAGAAAAAACAAACAGTACCATGTAGGAGGAGTTTTAATCGAAACTTGTTACAGAAAATGTACTTTAATATAGACCATAATAATCTGATATCAAGCTGAAATTGTTATATCAAGGTGACAAAGAGGATTATAAACAACAGTAAAAACCACTCAGAGATGGCTAAGATTTCCTCTAAATCTCCACTTATCTATCAATTATAGCTAGTCCTCAACATAAAGTAGAGAACATTACAAATATCGTATTGCCATCAATATTGAAATATAAAAGTACAACGAATGATGATATGTAACATAGGGCGCTGATTGGATAGATAACATATTGTCTTTTAATCCATTTAGAACACTTTTCTACAGATAAATCACATCAATTTAGATGTACAAATATAACAGTTTTTGGAATTACTTCCGCTATTTGTTCAATTTACGTGTCTTATATATATTGCTATCGGACCGTTTAACCTTTTCTCTTAGCTTCCATATTCATCCGACCATTGTTATGCCCATTTCACTGTCATATCTTGTGGACACTTCCGTTTAATAAGTGCATGCGCAATCACTCATTTTACACTTACTTCATAGTGCGAGTTATTTATCAAGCACATTAGGGTAGGAGTTATTTTAAAATCAATTCAGGGTATGAGTTATTTTAAAATCAATTCAGGGTATGAGTTATTTTAAAATCAATTCAGGGTAGGAGTTATTTTAAAATTAATTCAAGGTATGGGTTATCCAATGTAATGTATAAATTATTCTTATACTCACTTTTGAGTTTATTGCCATTTACAGTTCCTGACTAATGTAATTATTATTAATTCTAAGAATATTTTTCATCAAGGTCACCTCAGCCGATTTTGGTTTTCATAATTAGTTCCTTTCTTTTTCTAGCTGCTAGAGACTTTAAATCATTTGGTTTTCCAGTCTTAGCGTACCTGAGGAAGGTTATTTAGACGCGTGTCGTGCGCAATAAATCTACTTTCGTTTTTATTATTAAAGTATGGATAATTCTAAACTCAATGCAGAGTGAGTTTTCTACATTTACTTTAGGTGTTAATAGTGAAACGAGAACTGCTCCCCGACCGAAGCACCTCGTCACCCAGCTTTTTTGTGGGGCTTGCGTTTTGATTTGACTTTTTTTCTTTTGTCAATTGTTCAGTCAAGTTTTCATAAGGTATGAGTTATCTGCCACTCACTTAAATGTTTGTATTATGCTCGTCTCAGTTATCGATATATATTATAATTATGACTGTCATCTGGCAATTGTTTAAAAGATCTGTTTATTAAATTGTATTTTGTCGAATAGGTTTGTTTACTATTTAGCTCAAGCATAGCATATTCTTCTACCGATGTGTCTATTAGGAGATATAAAACTACATGGGTGAATAACAACCAAATTAACCGTGGAGCAATGACAATAGTCCCAATGACGTCAGAGATGTGCTATAAAATGTGAATCAAGTATTAATGAGATAATTACAATTTTTATTTATCAAAAAGGCATGTCACAGAATTAGTTTTCCAATGTTATCTCCTTAGGGTACCGACCAGATTACATTCCCCCTATGACAATGTAATTAACGTTTCACGTCTCCAGTTTGATTTCATTTGTGATCTGTTTAGTGATATCCATTACTGAAATTAACAGTTATTCACTTCGCTAATCTCCCCTGAATTACATTAATTCGTACATCTCTTTTTGCTAAAGAGCAAACTGATTTCTCCTGTAACGCTAATCGAATTCCTAAAAACAGTCATTTTCCTTTGTATGGTCTCAAAGGGATGCAAAATATAGAAAGCCGTTGTTCTAAATGTCACTAGTAAACATCGCACATTACATTATGTAAAATTGAGGAAATATTACAAAATGAAAGAAAAAATACATAATAAACAAATATTATTTTAATATTAAGAAAACATAAGGGTATTATTCGAATTGAATTGATAATATTTTTAGTTCTGTTACCCACCCCTCTTGCTCCTCATGTAATACTTTAATATCGTCGTCTTTTCCAATTTACTTTTAGACCCTTTAGTAAATATAATATTGTATTTGATTTAAAACCATTAGTCATCCTTAACAAGAGATAGTCGGTCTCGAAATGAAATGATAACTTCTCTAAACAAGTCATCAAACAGTTTTATTACAAGGCAAATGAAATATGTACATCACAATGGTGGCTTTTCTGAAATCAATTTGCATGAACAGATCTGTAATAAATAGGAAATAAAATGTAAATTTCGTATCAACAATTAATAAATAATTAATACATATAGGTGTTTACTTTAATATACATAGTACAATAAAATGTAGATCACTATCCTTCTAGGGGTCAACAACTCCATATGATTAAATGGAAGTGGAAAAACCCACAACGTACCATAATGTCGGAAAAGGTCCATAAACCAAGATAATACACCGCAGAAAGAGGACAATGCGATACCACTAAGACACAAATACATGACAGCTAACTTTCCTGGCTTGGTACACATACCGGGACTTCAATGACAAGTGGCGGGGTTAAACTAGTTTTATGGGCCAAAACCTCCCATGTTATTGCAATGAGGCGGGCATGCAACAAGTGCTTTCCCCGTGTGAGTATGATATAAATTAAATTTGGTATATACATATATATATATATGCATAGAAATAGCGATGATAGTAGGAAACTTATTCCAAGGAAACTAAAAAAGACGCAATAGACTATTTCCCAATCTGGCTTGATTTTAAAATTATTCGCTTTTCCATGTTTTGTAGTAGTTATTTCCCTTTAAACCGGGCAAAAGTCTCCATTTCTTCCAATGTTTAACAACAACAAAAAACATGTATTTTTTTTTCTCGTATTCGGAATAACATTTGCTAAAAAGATAACCTCTACTTATTTACAAGGTTAAAATATCTATAAATTTTAAGAACATATTCAAATTCTCTGTCCTTTCCGTTGCTGCTGCATGACACAGGAACAGGAACAATGTTGTTCTCCGTAAGGGAAATAACCCCAATGAAATATGTCGAAAACGTATAATTTTAGAATCAAATCGAGAATGCGCAAATGACCTATTGTGAAAACGTACAATGGTTAATGCATCCTTGTCTAGAATCAAGCCAGGACATTCGATTATACAAGATTATAGCATCATAGTGATCTATTGATAACCCTACACGATCAAGGTTAATACAGAAACGGAGAATCGTAATCTGTAAACAAAAGATTACTCATTGTGATATCAATGATAGACGAGAGGGCGAATTCCAGCGCAACCTCTAGGCACAGAAAGATTACAATAATTTTACAGTTATCATCACATAAACACACAGATAAAGCAATTGGTGACATTATTGTTGGAGTGCATTGGACTCATTTGCATAAACGTGACATTTGTTTGAAATAATAAGTATACCACGCAAATGCAAATATGGTGTTTATCATGAATCTAGTAATTTTCAAAATAATATACTTTGTTCTAAATAAATGCAAAAGATTTAGCATATAATATATGTGGGTTGATATTATTCCATACATTTATTTTATTTTGGTTTGACTTTTTCGTCCAGATAGATGTAACTGCTCGATGGTGAAATGGCTACCAACGCCGTAGATTTGTAATTAGCAGCTAAAAGTGAAAGAGTAAAAATTGCTAGGATAATGTGCCTGAATGGAGCGAGATGTCTAACTCTGGGCTGTCGTTCAGTGAGCTAAGTAAAGTGCAACTCCGCGTATTGAACTATTTTTTTTGAAACATATTATCACCGTCTCGTCAACAATTGGCTTGTTTTCACCATGATGTATCCGAAAATATGCTCCATTGCCATTAAGACTAGTTTAGCCCCGCCACTTTATGTAGTTTATGCCATTTGGCATATTGTTTTTGCGATATTGTTTTATTTTTTTTTATGTAGTCTGTATATATTATTATATAATGTGGCTTATACCATGGCTTAACTGATAAGACTGCCACATTCTGGGCTCGAGCCCCGGTTGGGTCATATCAAAGCCTATAAAATTGGCATTTGCCGTTTTTCCACTAAGCACACAGCTTTAAAACATAAGAGCAATTGCTGATGTTTCGGATTCAGGATAATGAGTCTGAATGAAGCGGCTGTCTAACTCTAGATTGATGCTCAGTTAGCTAAAGCCCAGACTAGCGTAGGCTCGTCACTTTTATTAAAGTGTATGTGTCAATCCAAGGAAGGAACTGTCATATATATGTGTTAGGGGTATCAATGTAACCTCTGTATTGATTTTTCAATTGTATTTGTTTTACTGAAACGTGGTATTTCTTGTTTTCCATTCTATCACTCACTTTCTCACTAAAATTGATATTTGTTTTCACAAAACAAGATACATTTATTATTATTTATCTTTATCCACTAAGACATCGTTTACTTTTGGCAAAGTCTATATTTAGAATTTGCAATACATAATAAATTATTTTAAAATCCTAATTGACACTTGGACCCCAGATGTCTGACGCTTGTTCAAGTTTTAATTCAATTATAATGCCATATAACAAGGCTTGATCATTTCTTTATTTAATCAAAAAGTAATTTAGAATTGTATTTGTTCAAATAACTTGTTAAATGAAAGTTCAAATATGTAACAAACATGCAATAGTGCTCTAAGATAAGTAACACAATTGTATCCCTTAGCAACTGACATGGCAGACAGGGGAGTACTTAGACAATCAAAACATTGCAGATAAAACAATTATGAAAATAAAGTTCAAACAGTGATGACCAACAATCCCACCAATATCAACCACAAAAAACGCGAAAAACTATGAAAAGAGAGCATAAACAGTGATGCTCAACAATTTAACCAGGATCACCTAAAACCTCTCACCTCGAATACAAAAATATCACACTGTATGCCGGTGGAATTCCATGTCATTGTATGGGACATCCAAACAAATATGGCGGAATTAAACCGGTTTATTGGGTATAAATCATCTCGTCTAGATAAGTGGATTCCCAAAACATATACAAATATAAACAAGCATTAGCAACCAACACATATTCGCTTCCAGTCAAAAAGACCATAGCGTATCACAAAGATGAACGACATCACAAGATGGACAGTACAATAGCAGGGTCAATGCATGTTCGTTAATTGACTATTAGCTAGAATATGTTGGTTGAAGAACATTACTTTGAGGACAATAACATTCACAACTAATACTTCTAACATATTAATACCAATTATAATTAACCAGTAGGTTCTATTATGAATACTACAGACTGGTTTGTATTTATACAGCAAGAACATTATTTTGCTCCAATATGCTTTGCCGGTCCATTATGGCTTTTAAGGCCATAATGGACCGGCAAAACCCATAATGGACCGGTCCATTATGGCTTTCTTCAAAAAGAATGAAGATTACCTAAAAATTTTAAAAATTTCATAAAATTTCAAAATTCTAAAATCAATAATAAAAAAAAAACAAACTGAAAGTTCACAATTTTCAAAAAAATTCAATATTTCAAAAATTTCAAAAACTTTCAAAATTTCAAAAATAAAAAAAAAAAATTCATAACATTTCCAAATTTTCAAATATTTCAAAATGATAAAATTTTCAAAAATTTCAGTTTTCATATAATTTCAAAATTTTAATATTTAAATAATAATTTTGAAAAATGATAAAACAATTTTCTCCCATTATTACGGCGTTTGTTAAATCAGTGGTGGACAAATCTGTAATCCTCTAGAGGATTAAAATGTCTCGTGCATTTCCCCCGCATTAATTTCAAACTTTGAAATAAAGTTCGTGTTAAGTAATGGGAGAAACAAATTCTCCTTCAGTTGCCCATGTGGATTACGATATTTCACCACTCTCGGGAGTTAAATTAAAAATTTTAACCACTTGCCTGATGGCTTGTGGTTAAAATATTTAATTTAACTCTCTTGAGTGGAGAAATATCGTAACCCACTGGCAACTGAAGGAGAATCTATAGCCTACCATTTTGGTCAATACTATGGCCTTCTACAAAAAGAATGAAGATTACTAGTACCTAAAATTGAAATTGACTGGTTAATAAAAGTATTAAGAAATGGGTGTTTTCATAATGAACCGGTTATATGTCCTCGGTTAAGTCATAGTGGCCCTCGGAAGGTTGTATTGGCCCTCGGCGTTGCCTCGGGCCAATACAACCTTCCTTGGGCCATTATGTCTAACCTTAGACATATAACCGGTCCATAATTAAAACACCCATTTATTAATACTATAATCATAAAGATCTAAAGAAATTACTGATCTTCGTGTGATACCAGGATAATCTACACACATCATACTATAACATATTGTGTATTTTTGAAGCTGTCCAGTACATTGTATTGTTGAAGCTGTCCAGTACATTATGCCTAGGTGTGGCTTCATAGAACGTGCAATTGCTAAACAATAAAATAAGGCAGTTTATATACGTATACACAAAACGCAACAGAGCCTTTGACCTTCTGCAGGAAATATCACGTGATAAGCGAGCTGATATTGAAAAGGTCAATTAAATGTAATTTTGGGTTAATTTGTAATTTTATCATATTTAGATTTATCTTCTTTAAAGTACATGTGAGGACAAAAAGGTTGAAATTTGAAATTTATCAAGCGGAAAGTGACAAACAACAACAGTTATCCTTATCTGTCGTTCTAATTTACGCCATCTCTGTTTCACAATCTTAAACGACCAGATTAAATAGGCAGACCAGTTTTCATTATAGACCAAATCAAGTGCATGGAACTGAATGATTTATTTATTTATATATAATTGTTATTAGTGAAAAGTGCACTGTTGATTGTAACGCTGATTTCTGATTTGAACAATCTAGGGTAATACAAATGCATGTCTTAAATCTGTGTTAGTGTTATTTAAATAATCAGTACACAAAGTTGATATGCTATTGGAATAAGATTACATAACAGTCAATGACAAGAAATTAAGCTACAATATGGTGACAAAAGTCTTTAAGCTTGTAAACAAACATCCCTATGTAATCAACAAAGACCATATTTTTTTCAAAAAATTATTGTGAAGTCATTTCTAGATAGATTTTAACAAATTTTACAACAAAACATTCAGAATTGATTATATTTTGATTATTTATTTGCTCATTATGTTTATATGGGTGGTTTTTATTTGCACATAATTTAAACATAACAAATAAAAACTGACGTTGATTTTCCTATATATGTCAAATAAAAATAAATCCTAAAAATTAACAATCCTGTTTATATTATGTACAAATAAAAACCACTCGTATAAATGGTGTAAAAAAAATTAAAATCTATCCAGAAATAACTTCACAATATTTTTTTCTAAATATGGTTTTGGTTGATTATATAGGGATTTTGTTTTTACAAGATTAAAGACTTTTGTCACCATACTGTATATCTATACGAAATAAATTTCCGTAGATTTGTATTAATTTTCATGTCTAGATTTCCGTTATTATTATTTTTTTCCTTGTTTCTTTAAATATAGCATTGTTTAGAAATGTAAATGACATTCTGTAGCGACAGCGAATTGATGTTTCGTTATATTTTATACCATTATACATCTAGTATGTTATGAAACTGGGGCCGACGTGTTCATCATCTTACGGTAGTATGGTAGTTGGATTTACAACCACCACTGCAATCATTGCCTATCACCACTACAATTGTGAGTTCGAATCCCCCTCAGGCGAGGTGTATTTGATACAACATTATGTGATAAAGTTTGTCAGTGACTTGCGACAGGTCGGTGATTTTCTCCGGATACTTCAGTTTCTCCCACCAATTAAACTGACCACCGCAATATAGAGTTAAAAATCATAACCAAACCAAACTATATGTTTTGAAACTAAAACATTTATTAAAGCAATTAGTATAATAGTAAATGCATAACTATATTGTAATGTATTTAGAAGAATGGTTAGCTTGCTAAACAAAAGTATTGATTCCTGTAAAACGTAAATGTGTATGTAATATGGTCTTACCAAAATGGCGGTCACTTTGGCTAATACTATATTTATCGAGGACATGTCGGTATTCCAATAGGAATACATTCTACACATTATTCCATGATCCTGTACACGACGGGTGGCACTAGTGGAGCAGAAGCTGCTTAAACCTCCAGGATACTAGAGTTCACCCCCTGGTTTTTGTGGGGTTCGTGTAATTCTATCCCTAATTTTCCGTGTAGTTGTTTTTAGATCATTGGTTGTTCTTTTGGTCTTTTTATCTCCTCGTCAACGAAGTTGCAAAGAGATATAGTAACGCTACCGTCAGTCCTTCCGTAACATCCTTGTGAACACTCTAGAATCAACATCCTTCAATGGATTTTGACCAATCCTAGTACATACTTAGTCCATAAGAGAACCAGGAACCCTATTGATTTTCAAGGTCATAGGTCAAAGGTGAAGGTCACCGGGTCATTTTTTTTCGGTGAGAGGATACGCCAGGCTTTGCGTTTCCCTTGTTGTCATGCATTGCATTGTCTGTTCTTCTAGGATTCATTGCTTCTGATTACACATTTGGTATCTTCAAACTTTTATTCGAAAATTGTGTATTACTTATCAGACAATTATAAGAAAAGAAAAACAACACGGACAACACGGAAAAACTGTTTTCCGTAAGAACATTTATAAATATTTATTTCTCATTACGGAAATTATATACTCAATGTCTTACACTTCCCAATAATAAATCAAATGTTTTAATATCCCACATGAGAAGCAAAGATTCCACTCATCGTAGATGTAGTTCGTACGCTTTTATGATACATGTTCGTAATTTGATGTACGGGTTGTGCACCAAAAAATACCACCACAGAATCCATATTCTTTTACTAAAAGGAGCATTTATTAGCCTTAAAATATAATTACAAAGCATAGCGAAGTTTTGTTTCATAGAACAATAATATTGTTATCTAACATTGTCTTCGTTCACTGAGATGTAAATGATAAGATTGTCTGCACGTGGAGCTGACGTCAGAAACATCAATGGCTGCAAGCAATGACTGATATGTAACCTTAGATTGTTGTAAAAGAAAATTAAATTCTTCCTAGGGAGTAATCAATTTACAATTTTAATGTTTCTAGTTGTAATTAATGCTTAGCTTGGAGACGAGAATTCAATTGTCCTGTGTGGTTCAGTAAGTTATGAAAAAACTTATGTACCGAATGGTTACGTTTACAAACTTTTTAAGGAATAAACAAACGATTGGAAAATGCTCATACATCAGATAATTTCATGTTTTGCTACGTACATTGTAGAACAAACTACATATATCACTCACGAAGTTGCGAAGGGATATAGTAACGCTACCGTCCGTCCGTCCTTCCGTAACATCCTTGTGAACACTCTAGCATCAACATCCTTCAATGGATTTTGACCAAACCTAGTACATACTTAGTCCATAAGAGAATCAGGAACACTATTGATTTTCAAGGTCATAGGTCAAAGGTCAAGGTCACCGGGTAATTTTTTTCGGTGAGAGGATACGCCACGCTTTGCGTTGCCCTTGTTGTTATTGTATTGCCTATTCTTCTTGGATTCATTGCTTCTGATTACACATTTGGTATCTTCAAACTTTTATTCGAAAATTGTGTATTACTTGTCAGACAATTATAAGAAAAGAAAAATAACACGGAAAAACTGCTTTCCGTATGAACATTTATACATATTTATTTCTCATTATGGAAATTATATACTCAATGTCTTACACTTCCCAATGATAAATCAAATGTTTTAATGTCCCACATGAGAAGCAAAGATTCCACTGATCGTAGATGTAGTTCGTACGCTTTTATGATACATGTTCGTAATTTGATGTACGGGTTGTGCACCAAAAAATACCACCACAGAATCCATATTCTTTTACTAAAAGGAGCATTTATTAGCCTTAAAATATTATTACAAAGCATAGCGAAGTTTTGTTTCATAGAACAATAATAGCCCAAAAGGGAATCTGCGACGTACACATACAGATACAGATATTGTTATCTAACATTGTCTTTGTTCACTGAGATGTAAATGATAAGATTGTCTGCACGTGGAGCTGACGTCAGAAACATCAATGGCTGCAAGCAATGAATGATATGTAACCTTAGATTGTTGTAAAAGAAAATTAAATTCTTCCTAGGGAGTAATCAATTTACAATTTTAATGTTTCTAGTTGTAATTAATGCTTAGTTTGGAGACGAAAATTCAATTGTTCTGTGTGGTTCAGTAAGTTATGAAGACACTGATGTACCGAATGGCTACGTTTACAAACTTTATAAGGAATAAACAAACGATTGGAAAATGCTCATAAATCAGATAGCATCATGTTTTGTTACTACAATGCAGAACAAACAACATATATTACTCACAATAACTTAATTTCAAGAGGAGGCCTCTGAACCATCTTGAATTATTAGATAACATTTTTTTAAATATGTATTGACGCATGTATCCACATGTGACCGTAAATCGGTCAGTTAAGACATTTCTTTATAATTCTCATTCAAATTGGTATTTATACCAAAGATAAATGCCATGTTTACTTGGGCACTTAAGCCAAATATAATGCCAAAACATCGTTTAATTTGATGAAGAAATGTCGGCTCGCTGATCTTTTTTGTTTGCATATGTTTTGTAATGGCGCCCAAGTCACGTTACCTGAAATCGGTCAACCATAAAATAGTCGCGTGGAACACAAATAGGCCTAGGAGATTGTATTTTACAATATTTTATAATTTGCTTTTTCTATATTTCGTCATTTTTTCATTAAATTGTATTTGCTGTCACTTGTTTTCAGCAGATAATATCTCTGTTTTCACGTACAATTTTATCCATGTCCAATTCCATGTAATTCATATATTTATTACCCACAAATTCCCGCTAAAAATCTGAAAATTGTCTAAGGAATTACTTAATTTCAAAACGAAAACAATGTCATTTCCGTTGCATAATGGAGTTATAAATATAGGTCAAGATGCGCAGTGGAATGTAAACAAACACAAGATATGCAAATTATCCACACGGACTGTGTTTTTCTGTAAATATTTGACTTTGATTATTAAGTCAAAATGGTAATAGTAAAATGGCACCATTTTGGCACCAAAACCAATAGTTATCTTTTCTTACGTGTTAAAATCTCATTCTTGTCTTGATCAAAGTGAAAGTAAATTCAATATCTATTTCTAGACGCAGTTTGCAGGATAAATGACGCAATCGACATCTGAACTCCCGTGACAGCGCATTCCAAAATGGTGACCGATTTCAGGTGTTGACCGATTTCGACGGACGAGAGGATATAGCGTACATTTGCTTGATAAAAAACGTAAATATAAAATTTAGTTGGCACGGTACGTTTCTGGAATAACCTTCATCAGATTAACTCAAAATCTAAAGACTGGAAAGCCAAATAATTTAATGTTTTGGGAGCAATAATTATATAATAGTTACTTATGCATAGGACATTATTGGGATTTATTGACTGCCCAAGGGACAGTAGTATTGACAGAAACATTGATAATGCCTGAGCCGCAGGCGAGGGCATTATCAGTGTTGAAGTCAATACTACTGTCCCAAGGGCAGTCTATAAATCACGATAATGCCCTATACATAAGTAACTATTATTTTTATTTCATTGAAGGAAATAAGACTTTATAAATAATTTTGCTCATTTTGGTACATTGACAACTGCACGATCTCCGTTGCGTTTTAAAAAGGGGACGCAACTCTAAAACGTCGAGCGGTCATTAACATGATAATGCCCGCGGGCATTATCATGTTAATGACTGGTAGATTTCTTTAACGCAGATTAATGCATGACACATGACCATGTCTACACCAATGAAAAAGTGGAATTGAGAACTCATATGAAATAAAACCAAATAACGTAAACAGGATAGTTAAAATCAGCTAAGGTCATCTATGCCTGAGAGAAGAGAACCTGATAATAGTGAATTCAATTTTATTGTAGAGAAATAAGTAATGTCCGCCAATGAAAATATATCTGTTCTACGAGTTGCATGACAATGTCGTATCAGTATCGAGTAAAATGCTGTGAACATACAACAGAAATTAATCCATAGAAAGAATAAATAAATAATTTCCGTTTTACGTATAATGTAAATGGTAAAAGGTCAAATATATTTAGGTTAAAATGTCAGCAATATACACAAATGATTAAATATTTCACAGTTGAACTAAAAGCAAAACTTTTGTTAAACATTGAAACTTTATACCAGCTCTTACAGTTTTAGAATGGACTAAAAGACAGATATGTTGCTTTGTGCAATCAATGTAGAAATAGTGGGTGGCTCCGTAGCAGTTTCCTTTGCAACTGCCACAAATGATTATTCATCACAATATGTTGATTATTAGAAGTTGTTGCAAGATATCGCTGACTTACAATGAGCGTGGTATTCACCACACACAACGCGCGTATTTGTGTCTCATTCGTAAAGCGCATTCTGTTTTCGTAGGGTTGTACTCCACAGCAGTGAAACACGGTCCTACTTGTATACTCCGTGTTAGTTATCTCACCTCTAGTGAAAAAAAGACATTATAATCACAAGACAAAAGCATTATTGCGGGTATCTAGTTGACCAAATACTATTATTTTGGTTCTGTTATGTGATCGTTATATATGCATACAAAGTCTGAACATTTTGTCTGACGACCATGACTACTCCACAACAGATTAGATGTACGGAACTCGGCAAGCACTGTGCTAAATGGATTCCGGAAGTCCTGACAGACGAATTTCCCCATACTAATGTTAGTGATACTAGTGTACCTTGTGAAAACTAGTCAACTGGAATAATTAACTTTAAGTAACATTTTTCAATTAGTTATTTATATTTCTACAATCATCCTTTCCTTATTGACGATTAAATTTAAAGATTTCGAAATTTGCAAACTATTTCAAATATTTTTTTTAATAAAGCTATTTTAAGATGAACAGATTTGTTCTTTTTAAATATGTTTTATTTCTTAACTCAGTATAGCGTTGCAATTTTGTTTAATACTACATAATTAGCGGAATCTGAAAATAAGTGGCTAAATCTGAAGCAATCACCATACGTTGACATATTTGTGCACGATTAATATAAATTTAGAATTAACTAATAAAACGAATCATATATCCATAAGGAGGATTGTGAGTGTTTAGAAAGGCTCATTAACACTGGTTGTGCTTACATTTTGAAGAAATAGTTGTTCAGAATTAGTACGATCAGCGACAATTGCTACATGTGTACTAGCATATATATATATTTAAGAAATAATTCATGGAAGCCATATGTATATATTGTTTTTACCACGGGTAGGCCCTTTATGTCAGCTTTTTACCCCTCGCTCACGCTCGGGGTAAAACTTCGTGACATAAAGGGCCTACCCGTGGTAAAAACAATATATACATATGGCTTCCATGAATTATTTTGATTTTAATATGTAACAATTGGTAAAATATCGTTATAAATTGTCGATGACGTCATAAATTACAATGGGTGTAGGTATATATTAATTTTACCACGGGTTTGGACTCAAAGCGTTTGAAGGACGTCACATTAGAATAACTTTTATTCCTCTGTTACAGAGATGTACATGGATATTGCGAAATTAGAACAAAAGTACAATATAAAATAACAATTAATGTCATGAAACTAGAAGAGAGAAGAAAAAGGGGAAAATAACTTATAGAGAAACGGTCTCAAAAGTTAATAACGACTCTGATCAAATTGTCTACATATGGAAGCCACGTAATGCACACAAATTTTAGAGAAAAATAACAGTTCGTCTTGTTCGAGTTCATTCATATGTAGTATCACATGATAGCACAGTGCATATAAAGTCGGTAGAAGATAAATTGTCCATATACACACTAAAATCTCTCGGATCAATATTAATAATGTCCTGCCAGAAGTTTTCTCGTTTATTTGTTGTTCTATCACACAATACGAGTAAATGTTCGATGATGTTTTGTTAAAGTTTGCCGCATTTTTCACATAATAATTGTATATTGTCGTATTTCACCATGCTGCATAGATCAACAACATATTTGGCATCACTTCGAAATTCTGGACAATACTTTGCCACAGCACATGCTTTATATTTGGTTGAATAATTTTAAATAATTGAAAGTGATCATCATTAACTAGTCTTTCACGCCAGAGATTTGAATAGACATTCTCTTTTACGATCTTAGTCCAAGATATTTTCGATGGAAAAGTTCCAGTTTCCATGGATATTAACACAAAGTTATCAAGTCTATATTTTCTTGCTACCTTTAACATGTCTGGAATGAAACCTAACTGTTCATTAACACATTTATATCTGTATTCCATCAATCTCGCAACCACAATCTGTCTAGGTAGAGCGCTGGATTTCAATCTGCAAAGCTTGCCAAAAAAGAATAATTTACTTATATTTATATACGTTTCGATAGAATACCAACCTAAGAGACTGGAGCACTTGTCCGACATAGTTCTAAAGGGTAGTCCTTGTAACGTCTTGCATATAAATCTATGTGCTCTTTCGTATGACAGAAGTTCAGTTTGATTCAAGTTATTCCACAGTTCGCAACCATAAAGAGCTTTTCTATAACACACGGACTTAATAATCTTTGCACATGTTAGTGGATTCAATATTGACGGGTGTATTCGAGAATTGAGTACTGCTAATACTGATGTACGTAAAACTCTACAGGCATTTAAGGTTTGTTCAACTGAGTTGAAATCACTATGTTTAGCTGATGTTACTATAGGAATTTAGTTCAGACTTTCAAATTTTAAATGACGGACCATGACTACTCCACAACAGAATAGATGTACGGAACTCGGCAAGCACTGTGCCAAATGGATTCCGGTGTCATAGAGTAAACCTTCCCCCATAGTAGATTAACCCCCGGATGATTTACTATATAGTAAGCATTCCCCCATGGGGAACGTTTACTATACAGTATGTATTCCGCATAGTAAACATTCCTACCTAACCAAATACTGCAATATGGCTCCTTTTATTTATTGTTTTTTTTTTAACTTTTAATCATAACCGGATATTAATGATATATAGCAATTAAAATTAACACGATTAAGGTGCTAAATTCCGAATCAATAGTAATTATCCGGATTAAGGGGGAACATTTACTATATAGCAAAATATCCGGGGGGTGATCGGCTTTGAATGGGGGAAGGTTTGCTATATAGTAAATTTTTCCCCGTGGGAATATTTACTTTATAGTAAAGTATCCGGGGAAAGTTTACTATATAGCAAATATTCCGAGGGGACATGTTTACTATATAGTAAACATTCCGGGGGAAGGTTTGCTATGCGGAAGGTTTACTATACGACACGGGTAGACCTGACAGACGAATTTCCCCATACTAATGTTAGTGATATTAGTATACCTTGTCAACTGGAATATAATTAACTTTAAGTAACATTTTTCAATTAGTTGTTTATTTTTTCTACATTCATCCTTTCCTTATTGACGATTAAATTTAAAGATTGCGAAATTTGTAAACTATTTCAAATTGTTTATTTTTTATTTTTAATAAAGCTATTTTAAGATGAACAGATTTGTTCATTTTAAATATGTTGTATTTCCTAGCTCAGTATAACGTTGCAATTTTGTTTAATACTACATAATTAGCGGAATCTGAAAATAAGTGGCTAAATTTGAAGCAATCACCATACGTTGACATATTTGTACACGATTAATATAAATTTAGAATTAACTACAAAAACGAATTACATATCCATTAGGAGGATTGTGAGTGTTTAGAAAGGCTCATTAACACTAGTTTTGCTAACATTTTGAAGAAATAGTTGTTAAGAATTAGTACGATCATCTACAATTGCTACATGTGTACTAGTAGAGAAGGAACTGCATGCTTCCGGAACACACACCTGATATCACCTCCGGTTTTAATGGGTTTTTGTTGCTCATTGTTTAGGATTTTGTGGATCATTCTTTGTCTTTGTGGCCATTGCATTGTCTATTCATATTCGAAATAGGGCCTCTGATTTCCAGTTTGGAATCTCAGATTGTCTCACACTAGATTTGGCTATGCGTTGAACGAGGCCCAGGTTTCTGGAAATGCTATATTACATAAATTTGAGATTTTCAGCGAACAAACCACCTTTATTTAAATTTTAGACATTCTACAGTGATAATTGGTACGACAGTCATACGGGCTTCTTTTTGTATCAGTGTTATGCTTTGCGATGAAATCCTGCACTTTTATGTTCCAGTTTTGACAAATATTCAATTTGACAATACAGACAATAATCGTTTGATGTAATGCCAATTTATGGCGGGATTTTGCACGATACGAACTGGTATATGCATACTTATTATATAAAATAACATATAAACAATGTAGTGTATCATAATAATGTCAACACATATCAGCCTCAAGACAACGGACAAATCTCGCGGGATCTCGTTAAGTATTACCAATCACTCCATGTTTACAAAAGTAACGTAATATTCGAGAAATCCCAATTGAATTGTTTTCATTTAATCGTTGTTGGGCACTCTTGTTTTAATTTACGGTAATCACATTGAGGATCATATAAACTACTGTTACTGCCAAAACGTCACTATTAATTATACTGAACAAACAGTGTTATAAGAACTAATTTCTCGGGCGTGTTAATCTTGATTTGACCGTAAATGGGAATTGCAAAGAAAAGTAAAGCATGAACATATATAATAGGATTAGTTGGACATGTGTTTGTCATGATGGTAAAGTTGTTGACAATTTGAAAATGTTTTTGGCGGATCTCTCACTCTCTTCACCACGTATTGACAGAACAATGCGATGAATAAATGGCATGATTTATAACAACATACAAGCTACAGACAATGGACAAATATATTCTCGCACGCTTCCAATTTAACCTATATATTTCATATAAAACTACAGTTTTTCAAAATATAATCTTGAAATCAATTCACGTCCGATTTTAATCATTATTTTATCAACGAAAGCAGAAACATATGTAGTTTATAGTAGTAATTTTGAAATAACGTTTTGAAGCATGTTTTTTTTTCAAATCGCCATGATTTAAACACAGACTTTAATACATTTGTAATTTGTCTACAAAGCATTGTATTTCGAAAGAAATTAATTCAGTTGTGTGTTTAGCTTGTATATTCTCAAAATGTTTATCATAGAAAATTATTTTGAAATTATACAGTAAAACTACATAAAATTATGTTTTTATGATATAAAAATGATCGATATCGGATGTGAATTGACTTCAGGATAAGCTTCTGAAAAATTAATGTTTTATTTGAAACATATAGGGTAAATTGGAAGCGTGCGAATACTTTTGTCCATTGTCTGTATGTGCAAAACTCTAAATCACTGCAATAACAATGTATATCCCCGCTTTTCCACACTATTTCAGTTATATCATGGCGATCAGCTTAATTGGTAGTGGAAAATCACAGAGACCATCATGGTCGTGATCGTTTTCTGGTTGGATATACAACTACCTGTGCATATCACCACTAAAGCTGTGGCGAGGTGTACTTGATACAACATTATGTGATAAATTTTGTCAGTGACTTGGTTGACCGTAATGGAATATGTGTGTCACAAATTATGGTATTAACAAAATTACCGAACTCCGAACAATCTTCCAAAGGGAAAGTCAAAACTCATAAGTATATAAACAGACAAAATCAGTCAACAATCGGAAAAGTGTGAAAACCGTAATGACCCTGAATTGGTACAGGCATTTACAAAGAAATGGTGGGTTAAATCAGATTTTAAGGCACCAAACCTCCCACTTTCATTACGGTTCAAAGATTCCGGCTGTCACTATAACAGTATTTATAACAATACTGGAACAAAATAGGTACAATAGTAGTCAACGCTGTACTAAATTCAGTGACGAGGGTGGAACATCTAACGTGAACCATCTCCATCAACAACCACGAGTCATCTGAAGTATTTTAAATGACCACGGATATGTTCCACTGGTCGTAAACACTTCCGGTCCGTTAATCGTTCATGACTTATCACCGGGGTTGTAACTAGATTAATACGACGGGCGTCACTAGTGGAGCAGGAACTGCCTACCCTTCCGGAGCACATGTTTTTAATGGGATTCGTGTTACTTGATCTTGAGTTTTATATGTATGCTTTGTAGATCTGTGTTTGCCCTTTTGTACTTTTTCGCTTGGCTATTGTGCTGTCTGTTCATCTTCGATATACGGATTCTGATTACCCCTTTGGTATCTTCAAACATTTTTGTCACTGACTTGCCCCCATACCGGTGGTTTTCAGAGGTTTCCTCCAGCAACAAAACTGACCGCTACGATAGAGCTGAAATATTGTTGAATGTGGCGGTAAACACCATAACCCTAAGTCTAAAAGGAAAGTTTAAACAGTGATGGTGATGGTCAACAATTACACAAATATCGACATTCTTTTAGAATAATATGAATCGTGACGTCACATCATTCAAGATGTTTATTATGTTTACAACTGTGACGTCATGCAAATCTGACATTGAGCTGTGTAAGAAAGCTTCACGTGATTCTGCTTTCAATAAAGTGTCTCACACGGGACAGAAACATGTATTTCGTCTATTCTATAATTTTACCTCTTCGGGAGCCTTTTTTATCATGTTATCTCTGGTACTTTATGCTCTGTAATGAATTTGTTCAATAAATTTAGAATATCACAAATCAGCAAATAAATCATCTACAATCTTCATTTGTTGATTCATTGATGACACATAAAAGGGTTTTCTTTCTTGTCAGTATCAGAACATCTAATAATTAAATCACGGAAACAAATGGAAAATACAATTGGTATTTAGTGAGGCCCTAGAGCTGGGACTGTATAAATAACACTGGTCCTTGAGGCTTTTATGAGCCGTAGAGCTGGGACTGAATAAATAACACTGGTCATTGAATACTTTATGAACCCTAGAGCTAGGACAGTATAAACAATAGTGGTCTCTGAGGCTTTTTGAGCCCTAGAGCTGGGACTGTATAAACAGTAGTGGTCTCTGAGGCTTTTATGAGCCCTAGAGCTGGGACTGTATAAACAATAGTGGTCTCTGCGGCTTTTATGAGCCATAGAGCTGGGACAAATGTATAAATAACAATGGTATTTGAGGCGTTAGATATGCAATTATGAGATACATACTAAATATATTTTAATTGGCACAGTTATCTGTGTTGCTTTGGATTCGATCTATGTTGAGCTGGGACAGTATAAACAACAGTGGTCTTTGAGCCGTTAGGTTTGCAATTACGAGATACACAATACATAATTATTTAATTGACACACTTATCTGTGTTACTTTGGACTCGATCTATGCTGAATAATCATGGTAAGCTTGATGAAAGAGAGGCAGTGTAACACTTAGGATAATTAACAAACAAAAGTGAAAGATAAAAACAATATTGGAGTTCCTAGATTTTGCTCGATTGATTGGTACAATGACTTTATAGATGATAATAGTCATTATCACCAGCATACATTGCAATTGATAAAATATTTTGAAACAATATTTTTCAGACGTAGGTACAGTAAATGCTTCTTGCAGCTTGCATGCAAGTTGAATATATCATTTATTCATTGCTGATGGTTACATGTTTAATGACACCTGCATACCAAAATACCCAAGAAAAATGAGAGAGCTTTCATTAAGATCACCACTACAATAGAAAGCAATAACCAAACATGCGCATGGTGTAGCAATAAAAGGGTGGATATAAAAATTAGCGGACGACGCGTTTCTCTAATAACCTTCATCAGGGAAGCTGAAAGCAAACATGTTTGATAGTCAAATGATTTAAAAGTCCCTAAGAGCAGGAAACCCAAAGAGTGTAAACAGCATTGCCAAAAATCGGCTAATATTGTATCATTAAATAGTGTCCTATTTTACAATTGACTTCTATGATAAAGTATGAGGACGAAATAAAGCGCAGTGATGACTACATTCGGTCCATTTAAGGTTTTTCATTTGAAATATAGCACAACAGGACACAATTTCATAGGACACTATTTTGCCTTACCCTATCACCTATGCCTCAGGGAAAACATTAGTTTTAGTGATAATTAAAGTCAAACCTACCGCAAAGGGCACCTCTATATAACAAATCAGTCTATAAAGGGCAGTCACATTCTCCCCATTAATTAATACTGCTTATAATTTTAACTTGTATATACATGAAAACTGCTCATAAAAGGCACATTGTCAGCTTCCCTTGATTTCCGTTTGAATACAGGTTTTACTGTACATGTAAATGTAAATGGCGCTAACAATATCTAATAATTTGGTTCCCCATTCCGTCCCTCCCTCCCTGTCAATAACTATTGAATGCGTTAGACATTTGGGATTTCCTAGTCGGATATAATATTGTCATCGTCAAATCCGTAGAAAATTAGCTTCTCAAAAATCGATGTCTCTCTGATAGAAATAGTTGACATACGTTCAGATAAGTCCTTCACGTCGTTATACCACAGAAGCATTTTTATTTCTATTTAAGGGACTATATATCGGTGTACTGATTTAGATTTGTTCTCTACCTTTGGTGCACTATTTAATGATGTACTAAGCTCTTATAGTCTGAGTCCAGTGGATGAATACAGAATACAAAATGAACGTCATGACAGATGTACTAAATACAAATTACTAATGGTAGATATCTAAATCATACAATTTCAATGTAATATACATTTGATGTACCAAGAAAACTAAGAAATGTGCCATTAATGTAACATTTCTTCAGTATATTGTATATTCAGGCATAATTTTGTTAAGGTATAAAATTGATTTAAACTATTTTCTTCTGGGAAAAAAATCAGAAACATTACAGGTCTAAAATTGATCTTTTTGACAGGAGGTGTAGATGGTTTCAGTTATTTTTTAATAATTTAATTTGATTTGAATATTTCAATTTGATTAGCTAATCCACCTAAAAGAAAATTTTGGTTATACTCGATAACCTGGGTTGGTATTGTGACGTCACCAACGTGTTCATCCGCTAACGACAAATTCAAATAAACACATGAAATAATCGTAATTAAAATCGAGGAATCATTAAATTTTGTTGTAAAAATTAAATTATAAGGAATATTTGAAATTGTTGAACAGGTTATACTTGCATAACCTGGTCTACGCTTTTCGTAAACCGCTTCATTATATCGTATAACCTGTGCAACAATTTCGAATATTCTTTAATTGATTTTCAATTATAAAATGTTCTAACCAGAAGTACACCCAGCCAAACATCACTTAAGATGCATTTGGGATCTAGTTGTAGGAAAGGTATTAAGATACCAGAGGGGTAATCAGAAATCGTAAATCGAAAGACAGACAATGCAATGGTCAAAAGAAAAAGGACAAACAGTAATCTATAAAACATTACACAGAAAACTAAAGATCGAGCAACAGGAACCCCACTATAAACCGGGGAGAACTTTAGTGTAAAGATCGTTGACGTTGACTTCTAACAACAAGCATAACACGACTTTCTTGGGTTCATGGGTGCTACTAGTGGAGCATCAAATGCATACCTTGGCGGAGCACCTGGATTCATCCTCGGTTTGTAGTGGGGGTTCGTGTTGCTCGGTCTTTCTTTTCTGTGTCGTGTTTGTATATCTTTATTTGGTCTTTGTCCTTTTCCTTCTGGACATTGCATTGTCTGTCCATCTTTGATTTACACCGTCTGATTTCACCTTTTTGTATCTTCAAGCTTTACTTCACACCAATGTCATAAAATCTCCATTAGTTTAAGACGTGATAAAAAATACCGTTAATATATTTTTATCTCTCAGTTCAAGATTGATGATGGTAATACAGATTTATTTTATATCTGGATTTTTCTACTTTACTGTATCAACTAACTAAACGGTTTCCTTTAAAAAGCTAAGAAACCGTATAATTATTGTCAACTATCGGAAGATAAATGATGTTTTTAAATTAAAAAAAAACTCCATTGTTTTAATTGAAGGTCAAATGTTCCGAAGAATCACGTTCTTAATACATCGGAGCGTCAGGTCCTTCAGTTATTAAAGAATTTTTCATTACTTTTATATGTGGTGTTATTATTTTCAGAAATACTTAAGGTCACACGCACCATGCGAATATATTAATTCTAAAATTCCGCGCCATGGGAAAAATCTCCAAGTGATTACTAATTTAATTCCTAATATTTTTCTATCTAGCATACACTTATAACAAAACGTCCAAATTATAATTGTTCATGCTGTGTGTGTGTGTGTGTGTGTGTGTGTGTGGAGGTTAAGATATAACCATTCTGTGCTGAAAATATGAGTAACTCTATATAAACGTATTAAATTTGCAAATTAACTTCGGGAAACAACTCGACAATCACAAAAGTAACTGGTTTGAGACCTGTGTCCGATTTCTCTGGCTTTATCGAGTTATAATTAGTCCTACTAATAATACCACTTGTAAGAAGAGTTTGAAGATGCCAAAGGGGTAATCAGAATCCGTATATCGAAGAAGAACAGACAAAAGAAAAAGTACAAAGGGACCAAAACAATGATCAACAAAACGTATATATAAAACTAAAAATCGAGTAACAGGAACCCCACTAATAACCGAGGGTGAGCTCAGGTGTCCCGGAAGGGTAAGCAGTTCCTGCTCCACTAGTGACATCCATTGTGTTAATCTAGTTACAAACCCGATGATAAGTCATGAACGAGGAAAGAACTGGGACTAACACAGATACTCCATAGCGGTCAACCAAGTCGTGGTAGCGACCGTAAAACGTTTGAAGTGATGCCTTCAACTGAACTAAGAGGAACCACTGATGCAGTAGCTTCTTTGTTAGCAGCGACCCTCTATAAAGGAAATCCTGATAGGAACCACAAGCTCTGGAATATCGTATCAACTAAGAGATATATACTCCATATGCAGGTGCTGCTGGAATGTTGATACATATGAAAGGAATGTTCACAATGGGAAAATTGAAATCATCTCTTTTGTCGTAAAGTTTCGTTCTTAGCCACCCCTCAATGCTAATTTCGAGGTGTAGGTCAAGGTATGCAGCAGACGTATCTGTATCTGTGATATCCTTTATTACAAGCTCAATAGGATTGATGCGATCAACGAAATCACCAAACCTAGAATTATTTAGTGAAAGGACATCATCCATATAGGGGAACGTAAAATTAAAGGATCGGGCTAGTTTATTTTTCGTTTTTCTAATATCGGATCATATTTACATTAGTACAGCATTATTAAAACCTATTGATTTACATGTTACAATATATTATGTGGTATCGATTTTTGGAAAACAATTAATTGAAAAAAAAACTCATGTTTAAAGTTGAATTTAATAGGCAAACACTTAAACGAACGACACGTATTTCTGATAAAACCGTCTACTGTAGTGCAGAAAATGTGTCAATTTTTTAACGAACGTTTTAATTGTCGTTGTCTTATAACATACCAGCTGAACATGCTGGTCTAGCTAAATTAGACCATCTGAAATTGTCTGTTCTAATCCAAGCAAATTGCTAACTAGCTATTAAGGAATCGCCGTTTACTAATTCAAATGTTTTATTCAAGATTAACATTGTGTTTTATATTTTAGCATCCTGTTATAAGAACTTTGTCCCGCCATGTCCTATAATGAATGGGTCAATAAGTCCATGCTGTCTATATAGAGCACTATATTATAACAATTATGTCTTGTCGTAAATTTGTCTAGAGGTCACATGACTCCTGTCAGACATTTGTTTGTCATTAGGTGTTTTATTTCGTCTGGGCTTCCAGTACAAATTATCTTCTAATGGAATTAATATAATGTTTTATTTAAAACAATTTGTTCGCGATCGCACTTTAGGCAAAGGGTAACCATTGGATATTTGATGGATGATCGTTCATATATATTACACAATACACACACTCATATTGTGTCATTTACGTGCTGTTTCAAATAGCTAATCGTATTGAAGTGATCTTGTTCTCAAGGGATTCAACTAATTCGACATGTGTCGTGGAATGTTACAAAACAAAGACAAAAAATGTTAGATTATAATCTATATAAATATGGATACAGCACATATATCAATAAAAAACCAACAAAACAAACAAAAATTGCATATATATAGCATAAAATACATCTTAATAAGAGATACAAGAAAAGTAAAAATAAAATCATGAAAACAATTCAAACCGCCTTGAAAATAAATTATAAATAAGGGTAATAACAAAATTACCGAACTCCGAACAATCTTCCAAAGGAAAAGTCAAAACTCATAAGTATATAAACAGACAGAATCAGTCAACAACCGGAAAACTGTGAAAACCGCAATGACCCTGACTTGGTACAGACATTTCAAAAGAAATGGTGGGTTGAATCAGATTTTAAGGCGCCAAACCTCCCGCTTTCATTACATGACAAGAAAAACATTCCTATAAAAATAAACTTTAAGCAGTGACACCCATCATTTCTACCAATATCAGCAAACATAACAGCTACACATCGGCTTATGTTATTGAAAACAAAAAAATTATTGATTCCTTAATGTACAGCGAGCAGCATTGCAGCTATGTTCAATACAAGAACAATTCATCAATATTTAACACTGTTATTGAAACGAAGACATAATAATATGACAATTGAGGCAACCACTTTTGTGTGCCGCTGGGAAAGTATTGAGAGTTGGGTCTGTGGGATCAGTTTAGTCTTTTGTAGCGGTTGCAATACGTCTTCTGTACGAAATATACAACCAACTTGCAGGGAGCGAGGTATTCTCTAAATACGTTGTCTACTATGTTGTGCAATCAGGTTTTCCTTGATAGAGGGTTGCTGCCAACAAGGAAGCTACTGAACCAAGGGTTCCTTTTGGTAAATTTGAAATCATCGCTTCGAATATTTTACGGTCGCCACCATGACTTGGTTGATCGCTATGGAATATCTGTGTCACAAATGACCACGGATATGTTCCGTTTGTTGTAAACACTTTCCGGTCCTTTCCTCATTCACGACTTATTACCGAGTTTGTAACTAGATTGACACGACGGGTACCACTAGTGGAGCAGGAACAGCTTACCCTTCCGGAACACATGAGTTCACCCCCGGTTTTTAGTGGGGTTCCTGTTACTCGATCTTTAGTAGTTGTATATGTATGTTTTATAGATCGTTGTTTGTCCTTTTGGCCATTGTATTGTCTGTTCTTCTTCGATATACGGATTCTAATTACCCCTTGGGTATCTTCAAACTCTTCTCCCATATTATAACCAGACAACCCCTATCGGGAGTGGATCCCATATCTGCCACCAAGAGACTCGTTGGACAGTTCTGTGGATCGAGCCCAATGTACCAATCAAGCCATAATCGTAATCTTTCCGGGGCCTTTGCATTACTCATATATTTTGTAAGAGTTCGTGTGTTGTTCGAACTTTTATTATATGGACTTGTTTATATTTGTGTTTGTACTCTCTCGAATCAAACTCGCTCCTTTATCCTAATAGTTCATCCTATTTGCGTACTACTTTGTTCTAGAATTTAACGGGGATCGTTTTGCGTAGGTTGTCCAAATACATGAATGTATTCACTCATTTAGTTCAGTGTTGTAATGTCCTTTACGACTTCAGTGTAAATTGATGTTCTATTACTGATTACCCTTTAGAAACAATCGAGTTGACCCCCGTTTTCAGTTAGTAGTGTTTTGTTAACCATAATCTGTTTTTCCCTTTTCTTTTAACCATATTACTTTGTGTGGTTCGTCAAATTACGGCTAATAATCTTCGAACTATTCTGTATTCCTTGAAATATTAATATTTGAAAAATAAAATGACGAGTCAGCAAAAAATAAAGGAAATAGCTTCACATCCACTTCCTTTAAAACAAGAACGAATAGATTGACCCCCATAACTGAATGTACATCACAGCTGTCATAAGAAGAAAGTAGACACATTTAACACAGAGATCTGTTCTCAGACAACAGTAAGCCTACAACGTTGAACAAATACTTACCATAATCCATTCGTTAACTGTCTGACGTTATTTGTCAGCGCATATACAATATAATTGCTACTTTTGTGATAAGAGGAAAATGGCCTGACCTGACGATGAATCAAATCATTCAAATATAAAGACACATTTAACACTGATAATGGAGAACGGCTCTAATAAACAACCATCTTTCCATTTTTCATGCAAGACAAATTATTAGAATTGTCACAGGCTAGTTTCCATGGCAGTAGTATAAGTTAGATATATAAATGAATGTCGCCAGATATATTAATTGGTTGTCATTCATTTTGATAGTACAATGTTTATGTACTAATGGAAAAAGATGCTTTTCAAAATATGTCGATTTTAGAAGGTTAATTAGAATGTTTGAGACATTTTGTAGACATTTAATGATTAATGTTAATCACAAACCAGTTATGATAAAAAATAAATAGTATAATAGTGCATGCTACATGCCCATTATTCCATTAACTGGTTGAATAACGCAACATTGTTATGTCTGTCCCAAGCTATGGCATAGATTTCAAACTTCATATGTCATGTTTTTTTTTATGTTCAATGAGTTGAGGTGGGGGTATGGGTTATTCCTCGCTTTGGGGATATTGGGGGAATTGTTGAATCTCACTGATTAATAATACTTTGGATATGAAAGATAATAAGTAAGGAGTTGACTAGTCGTTATCATATGGTAGTTGGATTTACATATAATTATGCATTCATTTTCATTTGTCCTGTGTGCAATATTCTAGTACTTGACTAGGAGTACCCAGTTGTGATGCTTGCCAGGTACCTGCCGCATGTGACAGTTGATTGGTTGTTGGGTGTTGAACATTCAGTGGACACTATTTCTTGAATATTATGAAGCTAGTCCCACCAGTATAAAAACTATACAGAAATGTGAGAGGAATTGCACTACAAGAACAACCATTTCTGACTGCCACTGGGATCGTATGAAATATCTTCAATCCACCACATGGTGACGCACTGTACTTCTGTGTGGGTTGATCCCTGGAGGCATTCACCAATTTACAGCTAATTGTAATGCTATAATATTCATTGCAGATTTACATAGATTTTAATGTTGTTTGTATGATGGTGTTTAAAGCCACTTTCAAGAGGAAGTACATGCAATAAAGAACACAATAATCAGTATCAAAACTGTAAGAAAATAACAACAATGTCTTCTTGTTTGTATTATGAAAAATCTATAATAACATGACAATAGAAATCAAACATATTAATTAAAGGGGGAAAATATAAAAAATCAAAATCTGGATACAAGAAAAAAACATCATTGTAACATAAATTAAAATAGTAAACAATGATATAACAAAACATAAACCGGAACCGGAAGACATATTGTCTGTCAACTCACTAAAAATAGCACAGGTAACAAAGGTGTATTAAGATAAGCATAATACATATGCGAATATTCATGCACTAAAATAAATGCAGTGCATTTCGATATTGAAAGAATGAAATATCAGCATAATGATCGCGGAAATATATGAATTTTAACATGTTAAATTTTCAATTTCAACTTCTATCTGCGAACGACAACACGCTTGTCATTTCCTGTCCCACCTCATCATTTGTGGATGACAGGTGAATCCGGAACCTTGTCAACGACACAATTCTATTTAATACCGCATCATTGTAATGGCTGTTCCAATTCAGGACATGGATTTCCAGCGTCATTTGTCATGATTTGAGGTGAGATGTGATTGTTTGCTTTGTTGATATTGGTGAGATTGTTTAAGCGTTCCTTTCATCATAAAGTATATAAATGGGATGTTAGCTTGGAGATCATATATAATAAGTAGGCAGTTGGTGTGGTCGTTACGACATGCCAGTTGCATTTACATCTACCCATGCAGTCACTCCATATAACAACTAATATATGCGCGTTAGATTCTCATTCTTGGCGAGTGGCGAGAAGTACCCATTTATACTTCTATGTGTAACTAGATGTAAATGTGAAGCCACGTACATTGCGCATTTTGGAAAATAAATTTAAAAGAAGAAGAAATCCAATGAAGATCAAAGTGTAATATACAATCAAAAACATAAACCTGAACCGCGATCGTCTGTTTATTCACTCGATATGTCACATTTAATAAAAGGTGTGTTAAGGTGAGCATAATATACCGGTGAATATATTTACACTAGAGTAAATGCAATGCATTTTGATATTGAAGGAATGGAATATCACCATAAATATCGTGCAAATAATATGAATTTTAACATGTTCAATCGTCAATTAAACGTTTTATCCGCTAACGACAACACGCTTGTCGTTCTCGGTCCCTACCTCGTCATTTGTGGATAACAGGTGAACCCGGAAACTTGTCAAAGACACCATTCAAAACTGTTTCAGCAATTATTAACTGTTATACTTATACAAATTCAATTTTGCATAACCATGGTTACGGTAAATGGTGGCAAATTTCAACATTGTGTTACAGTACAATACATCACGTGACAATTACAACTTATTTTCAGTAATAAACCATTCAAACCATGGAACTTAATTTGCATTTTAATTATTCGAGTTTCTGAACAGAAGTTTTTGAACAATCTGTTATGGTTATTGATCAAAAGATCTCTAGAACATCAATGAAGTTACCGCAATTATCAGTATAAACATGTCTTTTAATTGTACACTCTTGTAGCAAGGAATTTATGTAAGACTGTTAGTAGTATACGGTGTGCAATCACTGTCTTTCCTAACCATGCTGACGGTACACCAAACAAGGTCTACAACTTAAAATTAAAGTTATCTAGAATAATAACGGAGTATAATTATTTTTATAACAACGTTTTATTTAACAAGTCTAACCCAGAACCTTGATAAGCCTGCTGTATTGTTGTTCTTGTTCTAAGCCACGACTTGGATAGCACTGCAACATTTTTCTTCCTGATCTAAGCCAACACCTACATAAGCAAGAACCTAGATAAGCCTGCTGTATTGTTGTTCCTGGTCAAAGCCAGAACCTAGATAAGCCTGCTGTATTGTTGTTCCTGTTCAAAGTCAGAACCTAGATAATCCTGCTGTACTGTTGTTTTTGTTCTAAGCCACGACTTGGATAGCACTGCAACATTTATGTTCCTGTTCTAAGCCAGAACCTAGATAGGCCTGCTGTATTGTTGTTCCTGTTCAAAGCCAGAACCTAGACAGAGTAAGCTCGTTCCTGTTCAATGCCAGAACCTGGATAAGCCTGCTGTATTGTTGTTCCTGTTCAAAGCCAGAACCTAGATAAGCCTGCTGTATTGTTGTTCCTGTTCAAATCCAGAACCTGGATAAGCCTGCTGTATTGTTGTTCCTGTTCAAAGCCAGAACCTAGATAAGCCTGCTGTATTGTTGTTCCTGTTCAAAGCCAGAACCTAGATAAGCCTGCTGTATTGTTGTTCCTTTTCAAAACCATAACCTAAATAAGCCTGTTGTATTGTTGTTCACGTTCAAAGCCAGAACCTAGATAAGCCTGCTGTATTGTTGTTCCTGTTCAAAGCCAGAATCTAGAAAAGCCTGCTGTATTGTTGTTCCTGCTCAAAGCCAGAACCTACATAAGCCTGCTGTATTGTTGTTCCTGTTCTAAGCTAGAACCTAGAAAACCCTGCTAAATTGTTGTTCCCGATCTAATCCAGGACCTAGACATACATCGGCTTCTGTTGTTGGCATCTGCGTTCGATGCTCAACACATGAGAAGTTCGTGCTGTTCATTTTATGCTATACATTATTTTTATTAACTGTTTATTTATAACATCTGAGAGAAACTCTAATTCCTAGTATTTGTGATGGCTCAAGCCACAGAGCTGTCCAGCACGTCGCTAGGTAGCGGGTAAGGTGTGACCTCTCTATTAGGTAGTAGTCATGTTATCAGTCTGAACATGTTAAGCACCCTGCACGTTTATTATCTTTTGTAGATTTTAACAAAAAGTAGGTGCATTCCATCTGCATAAATTGGATACACAATTCGGATTGGTCGGTGTTGTAGTAAGCAAAAGTCTATGACCGGAAGGCCAGATCTAGGAATAAAGAAACATTTATAGAATATTGGAAATAATACGAGTTTTTATACTACAATTTTTGTATCATGAATTAATACCATCAAATAATGTGTTTTATGCGATTTTTTTATGTTACAGGTACTCTTTAAAAAAAACGCTTAATGTTCGTTCTGAATAATGTTCGTCGGTTGAGCACAATCCACGTCTGAAGTATACCCGGTTTATTTACAAAATAATTGAAAAGATAACAGAAACTAATGTTTGGAGAGCTGATTAAACTAGTAAATTCTGAAGTAAACGCATCCGTCACTTACAGAACAGTAGTCTATGAGACGTGTTAATCTTGTCACCTTTACCAACGAAGAAACGGAAACTATTGGAAACCGATGAATTAAATTCTAAAATTAACAATAATTAAAGGCGAAGTACATTGCATTTTCCAGTTGATTCACACAGAATTATTGGGAAACTACAATTTAGTGTTTTTAACATGCAATCAGACCCATAAATGGCTTCAAATAATTCAATTTTACAGGAGAAAACATTAAATTGTAGAGAACGATATTAGTTTGATAATGTTAAGATGTATTATTCCAAGTCCCGCTTTGTGGTTTTTGTCTGATGCATTTCAGGAGAGGAATTGTTTTCTTTTTCTGTTTGCTTTACAAAATATGAAATATTGCAATGGTTTCTTGCTCCCAATGATTTTTAAAATATTTGGCTTTCAAATCTTTTGACCTTGGGTGCCTCTGATGAAGGTTATTCAAGAAACACGTTGCTCTCCGGAAAACTAGATATCTGAGTTTTTATTTTAGCTTTACTCTGATGCATTTCATGAAAGGAATTTCTCTTTACACAATGTGAAATATTTGTATAGTCCTTTGGTATTTCTTGCTCTAAACGACTTTTATATTAGTTGACCTTCTCATCTTTTGATCTTGGATGCATCTGATGAAAATTATTCCAGAAACCTGTCGTGCCCGGGAACCTAGATATCTATATTTTTATTTTAGTTTTACTCTGATCCATTTTGCCAATGATGTCGTTACTGTATATGCAAAATTGAAAGTCCATTTGAATTAAATGTTGGTCTGAATGTGTGGGGGGTCAAAAGAACCCATCTTTCTCGTAATTATCTTATTATTCTGAAAGTTGGTTATTATGACAATTCTCAAAGCTGCCCAAATAACAAAACAAAAGTCAACACCAACAGAACAGTTCCACAATCGATACCCTTAATACACATATAATTGACGGCTCATTCCCCTGGGTTGACACAAAAGAGAGTGGCAGAGTAAGCTCGTTTACACTCTTATCTGTCTTATTGTGTAATAATGCATGGTCGATATGTGAATATCGATAGTCTTTAAAATCTTTTTCTCTACGTAGGTATAAGTCAAGTTGTGGAATTGAAGATCTATTCCGGTCTTTTCCCTGTAGAAAAGTTCGAAGATACCAAAGGAGTAATAAAAAGCCGTACGCCGAGGAAGGAATAATAAAAAGCCGTACGCCGAGGAAGGAATAATAAAAAGCCGTACGCCGAGGAAGGAGTAATAAAAAGCCGTACGCCGAGGAAGGAGTAATAAAAAGCCGTACGCCGAGGAAGGAGTAATAAAAAGCCGTACGCCGAGGAAGGAGTAATAAAAAGCCGTACGCCGAGGAAGGAGTAATAAAAAGCCGTACGCCGAGGAAGGAGATACACAAAAGTACAATAAAATGGCAACAGATTAAAGGACGAATGGACAAACAATGATTGCCCCTTCGGTTTTCTCTAACGTTTATGTAAATACAAAATACTGCACAGAAAAGTAGATTGCGCCAGACGATGCTTACTAAAAACTAAGAGTGAAGTTAGGTGCTCTGCGAAGCGGTTTATGAAAAGCGTAAACTGACCCAAACCAGGTTATGTAAGTATAACCTGTTTAACAATTTCAAATATTCCTTATAATTTAATTTTTACAACAAAATTTAATGATTCCTCGATTTTAATCACGATTATTTCATGTGACTATTTTAATTTGTCGTTGGCGGATGAACACGTTGGTGACGTCACAATACCAACCCAGGTTATCGAGTATAACCAAAATTTTCTCCAGACGGATTAGCCAATCAGATTGAAATATTCAAATCAAATTAGATTATTTTAAAATAAAGAAATGTTATTTGGCTTTCGTTTTTATCCTGTGGAGTTTTATTACATTGTGTTGTGGATATTACAGCATGTGGATAATTGCTGATTAGACACTGCTACCCCCAAAGAACAAAGCAAGCAACATGTGCACTAAATAATAATTTACAGTACACAACGGGTTTTTTTTTTTTTTTTTTTTTTTTATAGAAAGCATTCCTTCACGAAATAACACATTTTCAGGAAAGAATAATTGCACATTAGCGACAAACACCAAATATGTTTGAGAATTTCGGTGCAGCTAAATATTTTATTGTGTGGTTATTTGCATTATCTTAAAACTTCATGCACTAATTGGATAGAGTAGTTCTGTGGTATATATCCTTCTTTTTACAAAGCATATCCTGATGGATATTAGCTACAAGAAATTTGCTATATATTAGGAAATACTATTCAATTAAAGTTTGCGAAATGTATCAATATATAAAAATAAATCTTAAACGACATCCTGATGCATCTCTTGAACATTCGCTGAACAACTATCGTAATGTACGGTACACCACCATCAATTTCCGGTGTACGGGGATACACGGTGATCGGTGTCCATTTCGTATTCTGTGGGTGCTTTGAGAATTAAATTGTAAATATAGAGCTTAGTTCTGGAGATGTTCCTAGATAAGTATGCAGTAGCCCAGCTTTTTCAGACTTGGTTGCCAGTCATATTTTTTCATAGATTTTTAAAGGGAAAACATCACTTAAACAAGTATGTCAGTGCCTTTCAATATAACAACTTGCATGGCAAATTAAGGAAGAAAGATCTCCAAAGGCAAAACTGTGTATTCAACAGTCGATAGAAATTTCAGACTCAATGATATTTCAACATAGATAAATTTGTAGCAAATGCTTGAATTTGATTGGTTAGAATTTTTTTATCCATCATGTCATAGATGGAATTTTTAACCGGAAGTCACATTTTGGGTCTCAATAGGAATCATTCACCGCTTCTCCCGTTTGGTGACGCTACTGTTCCATAAGTGGTTAATTGTGCGTTTGAATCACAAAGACGCTTGTATCTTAACGTTAACCTAATGAGGGCACTGAATTATAAAACTTGGATGGTGCAAACACTGAAGCTTAACTAGTACAGCGCGGGAGATATTACCTGTTAGAAGTATAGATTTAGTTGACGAGTATATGTAAAATAAAAGTAATATCTTTAAGTCGCAAGAAAAGAGTTTTCTTATGACCATATTAAGAAATAAAACGGACGATTACAAGCCACATCGGCATGTACCTTGGTGTAGCCTATACATGTTCATAAAAGGTGTAATGTCTACATGATACTTGGTTACTCACACTGCAATACTGATGAACTTCATTGCAACATTTTAAAGTATACATGAATTTCGGGAAATACTACCTCTAAGTGAACAAAATAGAATAATAAAGTCCCTGTCTCCACATACAAAATTTTGAATTAATATATACAGGTCTCTCTATATTTAGGCAATCTTCAAATCTAAATCACACTCTTTAAGATTATTTGGTACAAAATTATACAGATAATATATTCCTTCTTCGTGTAGTGTTATTAACTGTTAAAGATTCGACAACAAGCGGGTTAATCATAGCATTTATTTTAGAAAGATTTTGAGCAGATGTATTATGAATTGCATAATAAATACTGAAATAAAGAAAATTCGTTGTTTCTTACTATTTTAAATTATTTTCGACAGATTTTGGTAGCATTCAAATATTTTGTACAATCAGACTGGCGGATCATCGTAAAAAACCTGGAACTGCCATACAATGTAAAACTAAAGACTCAAGTTGTCACCGACAGAATTCCGTCGGG
>MJUT01045532.1:895759-916563 GCA_002080005.1 Gigantidas platifrons | reverse complement strand
TAACCACTTATGGAACAACAGCGACGTCTGTCGAAAGAAATTTGGTGAATGATCCCTATTGGGAATTTTTTTTTATTTTAATTCTTTTTAAGCAATTATTATCCGTCAAAATATTTTTAGGACAAGAAAAAAAAATTAATATTGGAATTAATTAATTTTATAAGGACTGATCACAATTTTGTGTTCGGTTCATTCGAAATAAACTCAAAAATGTGCTGCACACCCTTGCGTAACCCGCTTCGCGGTTTACACAGTGTGTACCACATTTTTGAGTTTATTTCTTCATGAACCGAAAAAAAAATTGAGATAAATCCTTAACTAATAATCTAAAAGCATATTCTGCCATAATCTTATTATTTCATTCATTTTCTTTGATCTCTTGTGTACTTTTGACGTCACATTTCAAGTGACGTCATTATATTTAAGACGTATCAGACGTCATTCATTGTAGAAAAAAACAACAACACGGTTATAAAAAATGTATACAAAGGTATAATTTTATTGAGTGTGCCGAAAACCGTGAATAGCTAAAATAATCAATTAAACGACAAATATGTCGTCTGGCAGTCAACCCCCAAACGACAAATATGTCGCTTTAGCAGTCAACCCTGAAACGACAAAAATGTCGCTCTGGCACTGAAAGGGTTAGGGTTAGGATTACGGTTAGGGTAAAGGTTAAGGTTAGGGTTAAGATTAATGTTAGGGTAAAGGTTAAGGTTAGGGTTAAGGTTAATGTTAGGGTAAAGGTTAAGGTTAATGTTAGGGTAAAGGTTAGGGTTAGGGTCCGTTAAAGTAGAAGTACTCCAATAGGATTTTATCTACAGTAACTATAAAATACATAGGCATTTTTGTCATCAAGAACACGTCATCTGGAAAATGTCGTAAGTCTAAGATTAATCGTAAGTGTTATCGTAAGTGTGATTTCCAAGCTTTTGATTGGTTGAAATTCACACTTACGACTGATCTTAGATTTACGACTTTTTGTGAAATCGACCACTGGTCTTTTCCCTTCTCCATCATTTCTTCAAAACATTCCCTAACGGGTGTGCGTCATTTGAAGTATACGCCAGTGACGTCATTGGACGTCGATTTGAGAAAGTGAAAAACGGCCATTTATTTGAGAATTGGACGCCGATTTGATGATTGGACGTCGATTAGAGACTGGACGTCGATCTGAGTCTTACATATATATATAGAATAAAGGGCGTTTTGTTTTCGATACTGTCTTTATCAGGACCATTATCTGGCGAACCCGACATACATTGTCCTAACTTTCTGAACGTAACCATTGATTTTTCCCGCTTTTTCTAAATCTGAAATGTTCAATTTATCAAAGGCTACCTCTTTCAATCGACAACTCCTCCAAAACAATTAAAAGGAAACATTCATAGTTAGGTATGGAGATTAATGTGCAGATATAAAAAACAAACAAAAAAAGTAATAATTTATCGTTTGTCATTAACAAAAGAAAAAATAAATATTTATTATTAGCCTCATAATATATGTTAAAAGCACCCAAGGTGTTAAAGGGATTATTTTATGTAATGTTTAAACAACTATTCATGGTTCCTATAAAACGTAACAATATTCATTACGGAGCCAAGGATGTTGAGTTTTTATGACATGAATGCGCAATTTAGTTTCAATAATACTTGTAATTAATGCTCGATCATCTGTTTTATTACGTTCATCAGTTTAAATTACACTCGTTTCAAAGAGAAATATTGACAATAAAATATTGCGTTTACATAAATTTGCAATGATTTTAATTAAATATATCTCATTCGCTAATAGAATATTCAATCTGATAACAGCCGCCATTTTTATTCCGATTATCCATTTCCGGTATTTTTTCTATCACCTCATTCATGTCGTTTTCACATCTTTAAAAAAAACTAGAATCGTGATATCATGTTTCTCCTTTTGTGAAATTAATCTTATTGTAATTTTTACAAAGTCTTGAAATGATCAATTTGTTTTTAGTAAAATTCTCGAGACTAATTTCCTTTTTCAATTATTACAGTAATTGATAAAATATCTTCAAATCTTCTCACAGACTAAAATATAATTTCTCACAAAAACAGTTTCCTATAAATAATTACAATGTATGTAAACTTTATAGCTTAAACAATGTCTTTAAATATAATTTCCTAACCGATATACCGACAATGCTAGTATATAGCGCCACATATTTCGAATTCGGAACATTGTAGAATAGCCAATTACTAGATAGCTATTAATTCACTGTTATTTGATTATAGAATCCCGTTAGAATCCTCGATAAATAAAAAGGACTTCGAAGTTCCGATGTTGGGCTCAACCCGAACACCAGGTGGTTGTTCACCTATTACTTGAACAGGCCTATGCCTTATATTGGCATTTTTCGAACGTCAAGTATTTTAATTGCCCTTCAAATAACACGTGTTGAACTCGACCGATATATTTGTCCTGAAATGCTAGATGGTAGGGTTATAGTGCTAAAGCCACTTTCAACAATATTTCAGTTATATCGTGGCGGTCAGTTATATTGGTGGAGGAAACCGTAGTACCAGGAGTAAACCACAGACCTGCCGCAAGTCACTGACAAACTTGATCACATAATGTTGTATCGAGTACACCAGAATTGGCAACTCACAGAAAAAAGACAAAATAAAAAAAAAATTCAATCAATACAAACCACACACAACACATAACAAAACGATGGGCAGAATAAATCACAGACAAAACGGGGATGACCATGTATATAAATAGACATTGTTTTCCACGTTAATAATATTTTCAAAACTTGTGTACATTGCAGAGGTATTATATATTACTCTTGTCAAATAACTGTTCCAGGTATAGAGCTTATAATAGGGCAACGAAGATTGAACACCTTCATTAAAAAGAGTCATTGGCAAATACAAGCATCGAACACATTGGAGGGCCCGGGTGGCTCAATGAGTTGGGTAGTTGGATTACCTAACAACTCATACAAGCCTATCACCAATACGGCGTGGATTCGCTCCCGGCTTTATAAATTACAAAAAAGGTGCACTCGACTAGCAGCTGCAAATGATAAAGCTTACCAGTTGCTTGCCCATTGTCGGTGGTTCTCTCCGGTTTTTTCCATCACTAAAACTGGTCGCCATGATATAGCTGAAATATTGTTGAAAGTGGCATTAAACACCAAAATCAAATCAATCGAACACATTGGTTTTCTCACGACATGTTCTGCCACCATCTTTGCATTACTTAAATGACATTTCTTATTTGATATATAATCTTTGGTCACAGTTTATTGAGAACAGTGTCAAGTTGATATATTTTATGATTAAAACGCTGTCTATCAGAATATATTGTGCCATTTCAATAATAATTATTTTGTAATCCATTAAAAAGACCTACATTAAATATTATTTGCTGGTTGATTGAGATTGTAAGCATTTTGCGAGTTATGCTGGAAAACTAGGGTTTTAAAACGTGTGATAGTAAAATACATTATTATATTAACTAAATAGATGTAATGGTCAATTGTTGAAATCGCCGTAAAATCTGATTCAACCCACCATTTCTTTGAAAATCCCTGTACCATTGCGATTTTCCCAGGGTTCCGGTTGTTGACTGATTTTGTCTGTTTGTTGATTGATGAGTTTTGCCTTTCCCTTTGGAAGATTGCTCGGTGTTCGGTAATTATGTTATTACCCTTGTATCTTAAACGTACGCTCTTTAAACATGATACATACTTTGATCCACGGTCAGACTTTCCGCATTATAACCCGACAACCTCCCATTGAAAAGGCGTCCCCTACCATAACATGTGAACGCTCTCAGCAGTTTTGTAGTTTAAGTCCATGTAGCAATCTTAAAGGAAATAGAGTGATATATTTGTTGATAATTTAACATTCAGTGGCAAATATGTCATGCATATTGATATACGCCGAGTAGCACCAAAATGATGCCCGGATGTAGAGTTTATCGGCAGATGAAGAGTAAAGAGTACTGCTCAACTGCAGGGGGTGGGGGCGTTTTACATTCCTTTAAAGGTATAATGTTTGCTCATTGTTGAAGACCCTAATGTCACTGTGAAATGCAGATCGGCAATACAAAAAGATGTGCATTTACTTGAGTCTATGTCTAAGTGTAATGTTGAATAGTCTTTCATTTCCATTTACAATTATCACTATGTATTGTACCTCTTATCATACAAGGTCATCGGGATCCTGAACGCGTGGTAGTTGGATTTATAACTACATATGGAATCAGCACATATCACCTCTAACTTTGCGAGTTCGAATCCTACTCAGGCGAAGTGTACTCGATACAGCATTATGTGATAAAGTTTGCCAGTGATTTGAATCCTACTCAGGCGAGGTGTACTCGATACAGCATAATGTGATAAAGTTTGCCAGTGACTTGTGACAGGTCAGTAGTTTTCCTCGGGTACTCCGGTTTCCTTCACCAATAAAACTGATCGCCACGATATGACTGAAATATTGTCGAAGGTGACGTTAAACACCATAACTCTAAGCCCCTCTTATCATACAAAAATTACTTACCTGAAAATATACGAAAATATATCTTGATGTCATGTGGAATGCAGACACTTCTTATTATCGATTTAAAAGGAGAGAAAATAGTGTTGACATTTCCTTTGTTTGATGTGTGTAATTCCGTGCAGACTAATCAAAGCTCTAAATTTATTTAGCACGATTAAATCAAAGGATCAAAGTACTTCCTTGTCTGTTAATTATTTTCTTATGTTTGGAGTCAATCATTGTATCAAATAATAGAACAAAGAGGAAAAATAAGCTCTCAAAAATGAAAGTACAGCGATATATTTATTGAAAGAACTAAATTATATTAAGCGAATGAGATAACATGAAAAACAAAAATACCACACTGTCAGAACAGGTCCAAAATCTAATAGAAAAATACCACACTGTCAGAACAGGTCCAAAATGAAAAACAAAAATATCACACTGTCAGAACAGGTCCAAAACGAAAAACAAAAATATCACACTGTCAGAACAGGTCCAAAATCAAATAGAAAAATACCACACTGTCAGAACAGATCCAAAATCAAATAGAAAAATACCACACAGTCAGAACAGGTCTAAATTCAAATAGAAAAACAAAAAATACCCCATTGTCAGAACAGGTCCAAAGTCAAACACAAAAATACCACACTGTCAGAACAGGTCCAAAATCAAATAGAAAAATACCACACAGTCAGAACAGGTCCAACATCAAATAGAAAAATACCACACTCCCAGAACAGGTCCAAAATCAAATAGAAAAACAACAAATATCACATTGTCAGAACAGGTCCAAAATCAAATAGAAAAACAAAAAATACCACACTGTCAGAGCAGGTCCAAAGTCCAATGCAACAATACAAAAATACCACACTGTCAGAACAGGTCCAAAATCAAATACAAAAATACCACACTGTCAGAACAGGTCCAAAATCAAATAGATAAATACCACACTGTCAGAACATGTCCAAAATCAAATAGAAAAATACTACACAGTCAGAACAGGTCCAAAATCAAGTAGAAAAATACCACACAGTCAGAACATGTCCAAAATCAAATAGAAAAATACTACAATGTCAGAACAGGTCCAAAATCCAATACAACAATACACAAATACCACACTGTCAGAACAGGTCCAAAATCAAATAGAAAAATACTACACTGTCAGAACAGGTCCAAAATCAAATAGAAAAATGCCACACAGTCAGAACAGGTCCAAAATCAAATAGAAAAATACTACACTGTCAGAACAGGTCCAAACTCCAATACAACAATGCAATAATACCACACTGTCAGAACAGGTCCAAAATCAAATAGAGAAATACCACACTGTCAGAACAGATCCAAAATCAAATAGATAAATAAATACCTCAGTCAGAACAGGTCCAAAATACAATACAACCATCATAGAAAGAGTCAAAACAAATACCCCTAACAGACATATACACTCGACCGCTCACTTTTCTGTCTTGGTACAGACACTTCAATAAAATGTGGCGGGGTTAAACATTATAACCAAATATTGCATATGAACATTTTGTTCAGTTTGAATCAGTTACATTCAATTAAATGATGATGTCCGCTTTATTGGATCTATATATTGCTAGCTCACTGAAACAAGTCAACGAGTAGATATCTCGCTGCCCTCGAACACTGTATCCTGATTCCCAGTCACCCAGTCTTTGCTCTTGTTCATTATAAATGTGTGCTTATCGGAGAATCACCAAATACCAATTGCATAGTCTTTGGTTTGAACCGATCGAGACTTGAACCCACGATCTACCACACTCGAGGCAAGCACGCTAACCATTACAACATCGAGGCGGTTAATAATAGAAAATCAATCTTTCAGATCAAATATAGACAAACTAATTAATTATATAAGTAACACTTTTATAAACAAAAGCCATTTCAATTACATTGACGCTATGAATATTAGTTGGTCATGTATGTTAAGAAATGACTATTTTATTTGAGGCCCATACTGATATCCATGCAGAATAAAACAAAGCACAAAAAAACCCACATACATTTGTAAATACAATTCCTTTTTCATGAACCGATTGCCGAAAATAGTGTATCTGAATATATACAATAATGGTAATAACAAAATTACCGAACTCTGGGAAAACCGTAGTGACCCTGACTTGGTACAGGCATTTCCAAAGAAATGGTGGGTTGAATCAGATTGTACGGTGCCAAACCTCCCGCTTTCATTACAGTTCAAAGGTTCCGGCTGTCAATATTAATGTAGTGTCTTACAGTATAAAGTTTATGTGCGTGATGCTTAAAAACTGGGACAAAGGCTACAGCTAATTTCCCCCAACACAATTGTATATTTTAAGACTCTGCATTGTATGTGTATCCTGCAGAAAAATCACATTTGTAATTCATGGGATATGATATTTGAACTAAATAATAAAATTGTTCCAGAATTGACCCCCGCCCCTCTTTTTTATGATATATTCTGTCAACAGGAAGTCAACTCAGTTACAAGTAATTTCTAAAATCTCAAAAGGTACAACGTGAAAGTGGTATCACCTCGGTCAGTGACCTTATATAAAAACAAATATCCAGTTAATGGAATTGGACAGCTCAAATAGAGCAAGTGCATGAGAAAATTGTATATGCCATTCCCTAAGCCATTTGCATTGAAAAAACAATACAATGTCCCATCCCAACGCCAATGGTGCATGTTTAATATTCCCTCTTGACGGTTTAGATGCTTGAATGAATGAATACGAATTTCTTTAGGGATGATTTACATTACGCCATCTGTGTTTCTAACTGGGGCAATAGTTTGTTGTAACTAATCACAAATTGCACTGCATGTAATGGTCTTTAACAAGCATATTCTACCTCTCTAGCTAGTAGACTGTAATTGTACTGTCCATCTTATGTTGCCATTCATATTTGTGATAGTATGTGGTCTTATTGAGAGGATGTGAATCCACAGGTTTTTAAAAATCGTTTGTTCACACACGTATTTCCTTTGGAGATCCAGTTATCAAGATGGGAGTATTGCGATCTTATTAAACGATTAAACTCCACTAACGTTTGGTGACTCTCCCAAACCATGACTTAGATATACAATTTAAATAATGGTAATAACAAAATTACCGAACTCCGAATAATCTTCCAAAGGATAAACACAAAATCAGTCGACAACCAGAAAACTGTGAAAACCGTAATGACCTGACTTGGTATAGACATTTCCAAAGAAATGGTGGCTTGAATCAGATTTTAACGTAATATGACGTGTTTTTTTGTGTTCAATAATATGGGGTGAGAGGTGATTGTTCCTTTTATTGATAATGGCGGAATATCTGACCATCATAACTTAAACTCTCTTTTCGTAATGTGCTTTAATTTAATGCTTTATTTATTTATAGAGGATTACAAACAGCCGAAGGCTACAAAGTTGGTCTCCTCCGTGTGCTTGTATGAGCAAATATAATAATTATTGTAATAATTATCAATATCAGTCTACCTGGATCATGAAAAAAAGTTAAATGGATGTTTTCTTCCTTTCAAAGAAAAAAACCCAGCTTCATGTTAACGTAATTGCATAGGTACTTATGTTGCTTCTCTAATTTCCTTTTGCATTAGTAACAACTACACAAGTCGAATTTCAATAAGCCCGCAGTTGTGATGGAATGGTTATCGTGCTCTCCTCGACATTATGATAATGTGGAGCGGAGCGACACGGCATGTTGTTTCCCTTAGCAACCACTATCAACATCCAACTAATCATCATCCAGTCAAATGTAACTGGTTTTCGCCATGGTATAGAAACACCATTGACATTTGGCGATAAAGTAATATGAAACGAGTTTTTGGTGAAATAAACATCTTCAAAAATATTCTTGATATGTTTACATTCCCTAAAAACTAAACCAGTCGTGCGTGTTTGAGGACTAAAATTGCGATCATCTGTGATTAAGAACAGAACATCATTCCATCTCGTACGTGGTTTTTCAAGACAATGGCGGCTAATTAACTTTCGGATGCACCGTTCCGATGATTGCCGATCATGAAATTTCATCAGAAACGTCAACAACACATGTATCATTCTGGTTTTGAAAGAAGTTAAATTTCTTGCATTTCTTGCCTTGCAAAGAAATTCTTTCATGTATGTTTTATTTTAAATCGTGGATTGAATGGAAAATAATGGAATGTAAATCAAAACGAAAATGATGTTACCTGTCAAGAAGAATCTTGATCACTTCAGAGTTCGTTTCCAGACGAAGAGCGGGCTTTATTTCCATCCAACGATCATATTCATCTCCAATATATATTATGTTTTTGTTTAACTTAGCATTCGCTGCTTTTTTGTTTCTTTTTCTGGTAGAATCGCTCAATTTTACGCTTCGGACCTGGCTTCAATTTACTTGCCTCCGACATTTTCTTCATCAACACTATAACGGAGCATGCACACAATCTCTACCGAATGAGTTCAATTCTGAGGTCAATAGCATATGATTTGCATTATTGTCCGGGTAGCAAGAATTATCGACATAAAATGACGTTTTCTCCTGAATTAGACATCGTAGCATCGTAATGGTTTACGTTCTTTATATATTTAATCTTAACATATATTAGAAATTTTTAGAAAATTGAAAATAATGATTTTAACATTTCATATTACTTTAAACAACCATCACCCACTCAATCACTAATTGCATTGTTACATTGTATTTGTCTGTCCTTCTTCTATTTACGACTTCTGATTGGATATCTTCAAACGTTTCTTATTTGTATAGGGCAATGCAAAACAAATATCTTTAACATATCATTAATAACTTTCTACTCAAAAGAGGCAAGCGGATAGGGCTCGGATTTAATTCTCCCAAAGTATTAGCACTGTGATAAAAAAAATTAAGCATCAGTAACATGAAACGTTTTAAACAAATCTTTGCGTTTGACTTTTAATAAATACTCTTGCTAATGAAGTTTAATAACTATATGTTTACTCTTCAACAGGTTTAATTAATTTAATAAATACCCGCCTCCACAAAGTTAAAGTCAGTGATCTCTCTTGGATATCGAGGTTTGACGTCCATCATATCATATTAATTAGCCTTCAGAATCAAATGTTATAAATTAATAACCTGTCATTACAGCTCACATTCATATTAATATAATTACATTACTTCAGTTTTTCATTGAAATGTTAAAATATGATTGGCTATGAAGTGGTCACATGATTATAAAAGAAATGTTTCATATCCCAATGAAACTCAAACCCGAACTTGCACGTGCCTCCATGACGACGTCAGATGTAAACAATCAATGGCGTAGTAATTTCCAACGGCAAATAATCTAACACAAATAAAATTCACAACGAAAAATTCAATTATATTAAATTTTGGTGTGATTTAAATATAATTATAAGAATTGAATGCATTCTTTTGAAGTTTCATTGGGGTATGCAAGCGTTGATCGAAGAACATTTTGAACGCGTTGATCGTAGAACATTTTCAACATGAAGCGCTACCGCGCTTCATTGAAAATGTACTTCGGTCAACGCTTTCATACCCCAATGAAACTTCAAAAGAATGCATTCAATTCTTAAATATAACCGTGGTGTAATGGCCGGTGTGTTCGTTTCGGATATGGTAGATCGTTGGTTCAAGCCACATACCTAGGTCAAAGCAAAAACTATGTAATTACTACTTGTTATTTCTCCACTAAGCATGCAGATTACATGGATCGTTATCAGAATAATGCGTCGATGTGGGGCGACATATCTGACCGTAGACATGACCCCCACTAGAAACTGGTGTGCACTCATGTAAGCTGGAACAATAAGAAACTACCAGACAGGGTGCTAGGAAGAATTGTACTCCTATCGGATAGCGTACAACCTATTTATATTCCCTGTGATTCCCTCGTGGAGTTTTTATCAATAAAGAATAATATTCGTGTAGTATTGGTAAGTAGTTTTGCCTGAAAATTGAGGTCCGAGGTATTGTTGATTATGTTATTTTTATGTAAAGATAATTCATATCTTATTATTTTTAAGTACATTCCAGTATATTTCAAAATAATTAAGGAGAAATAGAAAACATCGGTTGGCTCGGAATCGTGATAATGTGTCTGAGTAGGGCGACATGTCTATCCGCGGACTGTTGTTTCAGTGAACTACCACTATAAAAATCCAACTCAGCGTGTTGGTATAGTAGAAAGAGGACCTCATCCTCATCTCATTGACAATTTACTTGTTCTCGCCATGATATAGCTGAAAAAAATTGAATCATGTTTCGCTTAGCAAACACTATCAAAATCTAACCAAGCATTGTGGTATAGTACATAGTTTTAGTTTATGATGATTTTATTTGTTAACAAAAGGGATAGGACACAAGTTGTGCCAACTTATGAAGTCTTCTTCCATTAATACAATAAATTAACATAGTATAATGATCATTCTGAGCATGCATTTAATACATATAGAAATATATTGTAAACAATTAATGAGTTAATAAAAAAGTTGTGTTGTGTTGGATGGATGCGAGGTTGGAGAGTAGATACTTATCGAGTAAGTATACTACACGGAATCTCTCTGAAGATTTAATAAAATTGAAAACGTGTTTAAGGATATTGATATTTTCGTCATATGTCAAATCATCAGACCCACACGAAGAAAGTATAGAGCGGATATCATCATCATCTCATGAAATGTAACTGGTTCTCGCCAGGGTATAGAAATAAAAAAAAACAACAATCACTCACTCACTCACTCACTCACTCACTCAGAAAAAAATAAAAACAAAACAAAAAACAAAAATCTGAACAACCTTTTAAATCTCACGTGTTACTGTTTAGTGTTGGAGATGTACAGTTGCACATTTATTTGAAAGAAAGATACAATTGTATATTTATTTTTAGAAAACAAAAGAAAATAAACCCATCTATGGCGTTTCTCCATAGAAGTTAAAAATACCACTCAACCACAAGATAGGCTCTTTACAGTGTTGGCCAATGCATTATGTGCCTTACTGAAGGCCATATTCTGAAGATGAAATTTAGAACAAAAATAAAAGCTTTAATTTGTGTCCAAGTGAAAAGTTGGATAGTATCTCATGTTTAATTACATCCTAATATTTTCTCACACATATATATACATTGCTGTTGGAGACCAAGATGGTAGGGTTGGGTCCCAGTTATCGATTTATCTCCGCCACATTTTTGTTCCTGTTCTACGCCAGCAAACGTCATGTACTTGTTCGCTTTTTTGAATTCAGTGAGTTGACGAGAGGTGATTGCTCGTTTTGTTGTTGTTATTGATTGAATTGTTGACCATCACTGTTTAAACTGCTTCACAATAGCTGGTACATTGTACATCGTATCACATGCTGAAAAACGAGATAAAAACAACTTAATTACATTGAATACAAATTCCGTCTTGCCATTACTGTTAGTCTCACACATAGAAATAAGCCGATTAGATTTGTTTTGTCAAAGTTGTACTTTAAAAGGCCATGAATGTGATAAATTCACACGTTATCAACTGTAAGATTAATATAGCACTTTTACAACGTTTTTTTTTCTTTCTTTTTGTATTTAACAAAGAACTGCATCCGTAGGATAGTGTCCTCTGGGGTTAGAAGTTCAAGATTTCCTCCGATCAACACAAGGTCTTTGTACAGAAGCTATTTCTGACTTGTGTACCAATAATACCTCATATTTAGGAACCATGCGCAGTTGATCTTGGGATCAGCATGTGTAACATGTATCTCAGTCATGTATCACTATAGAAACGTCGGTATATTTGTCTGGTCCCATTCCATGTGATGGTAGCATGCATGCCAATTATAAACCATATTATAAATTAAAATGCCATGATATGAATATTATTCATAATTATCACATGTTTTATTGAAATAACGCCGAATTTGCATGTGTAATAAATGCATAATTTGCGGCGTGTTATTTGCCCTCAGTGCAGTAACATTTTACGAGGACAATAACATATTATCTGTCCTCTTGTGAAGGACAATAACATGGTATCTGCCCTGGCAAAATATGTGTTAAATAGATTAATACATGACCTTTTTCATATTTCCTTTGTTATCAGCCCCAAACCTTGATATCGGCCCGAGGGCTTGCTATAATTAATAACAGGACGACAATAAACTATGATTTGGTCTTGCCTGTATTCAGATTATGTGTGTTTCACGTCCGATTCACCTAATCAGATATTGCCTGTATTACATATTCCTGATCTTTTTATAGAAGATCCTGGGTTCAAGCATTGGGTTTTGGCGGGGTTCATGCTGCTCATCTTTTTGGCATTCTTCATTATGTTTTTTTTTTATTGTATTAGTTCTATGCCGTTTGCCAAGTGTTGACTGTGTCTCTGATTTGTCCATTCTTGATTTCCATTTCCTTTTTTTTTGTCTTTTTGGTCACCTACTTTGGCTATCCTGGTCAGGCCCTTTGCAAACACTTTTAAATTGTCTGAATTTCAAGTCATTCGATATTGAGCGTACCTGATGACGATTATTCCAGAAACGCGTCGAGCGCAATACATTAGATATCTACTAGTTTATTGATAATTGTGTCATATCGTCATTGAACATTGTTCTCGTGTAAATAACAGAATGTTTATGACAGGCAAATATATGTGGCGGGGTTATACATATTTTAATGTATTGCGTAATGCAGTACCACTGCGCATTGTACTCGTGTCAAGAGTACAACGATTGGTACAGGCACACATACGTGGCGGGCTTAAGCATATCTTAATGTATTGTGTAATGCAGTACCATTGAGCTTTAATATCTTGTCAATAACAGAACGTTTAGGGCAGAGACTCATTCATACATGGTGGGGTTAAACATATCTTAATATATTGTGTAATGCAGTACCATTGAGCTTTAATATCTTGTCAATAACAGAACGTTTAGGGCAGAGACTCATTCATACATGGTGGGGTTAAACATATCTTAATATATTGTGTAATGCAGTACCATTGAGCATTATACTCGTGACAAGAACAGAACGATTGAAGACGTCCATCATCATCATCAATAATGAGACCAGTGTGTACTTCTGTCGAGTTTCTCAAGCATTATTTATTAAGGTATAAGGAAACAGTGCAGACATATATTCAATATATTTCCTCGGTATCATAGAAGATATGACAACATTCTTCCGTACGCAGGAAAATATGTGCTAATAAATTACGGACAGTGTGTATTATTTTAATAGTCACGATAGAAGTTATATCTAGTGGTTATATAAAATACTATAAATTATAGTCGTTGTCCTGCCTATTATAGACGATTTGTAATAACAGCAAGAACTGAAATTTCCATATTGTAATGAAAGCGGAAGATACCATCACGTGTTACACAATCGTATATAAATATAGACGGAGAAACACGTGGCCATAAATATGAAATAAAGTTAAAAACAAAAATACCACTGTCCCAGTCCCCAGATCTAATAAAAATTGTAGAAAATGGCAACATCAATGCCACTAACACATGACCTCTAACTTTCCTAGCTTGGTACCGGCACTTCAATAAAAAGTGCAGGAGTTAAAACTATTTTCATGGGCACACATAGACAACTTTTTCAATGATTTGAGGGGGGGGGGGTGTGATTGCTTGGTCGTTTTGTTGATAGGGGTGGAATTGTTGACACCCAATGTTTAAACTTTCCTTTCTTAATGACAAACAAACATCGACTTGAAAAAAAACCCAGATAATAGTAAAGATAAGCAACGCGGACCACATCAAAATTTCAATGAGAATTCAATTGGGTGAGCAGTTCCTGCTCTACATTTTGCACCCGCTGTGTTACTCGTAGTAATGGTCAAGGTCCAGTACATGTAAATGAGGTCAAAGACAATACGAAAGAGCAATAAATCTTGAGACATCCGTAATATAGATAAGACATAGCAATACACATTCATGATGGCGATGGTTATACAGTTTTAAGTGCAATAATAAATGTATTTCTATTATAAATTTATTGTGTTGTGTTTTTGTTTTATTTTTCTTCGTTTTATGTACCCTATGTTGCCAGTTTCTCTAGATTGTCCTTCTTTTATTGCCCCTTCGGTATTCTCTAACGTTTATTTGAAATACAAATGGCCTTGTTTTTTTAAGAATAACTCAGCTTCAAAATTATGTATTAAGAAAATAATGGTATATTAAAAATCAAATCATGATTTTATATTGTACATGTACCATACTCAATTAACCAGCCATTCAGATTATGTTAAAACCAAATGCAAATGGTACAACATATCTGAAGGTTGTATGATAGCTTAAGCTCCGTGCCAAATGTTAATCATTTGATTTCGTAAGAACCGTGGTAGATACAATACTTAGGACATAATATTTATAGACCCCAATATCTTGTCGCTATCCAGTGGGGGGTATTTTGCATGGTTGTCAATAGCTTGATGGTTGAGAATATCTATCTACATGTTGTTTTTTTTTTTTTTTTTTTTTTTTTTTTTTTATTATATCATTGTGTATTGATACATACATATTGTAGATTGATATACAAATAAACTAATGACATTAGTAGGACTGTGATCTATATAGAGATTCAATGAATAATGGCCGCAACCATAAACTCATTAGGTACAATCCTTACAAAAGTATCCCGCACAGTTTCATCAATTATCTCCTTCTTACGTTATGTCTTAAGACTGAAATATTGTCATTGAAACGTCGGTTTAGAAGATGACTGTCATTAATAGTTCTAATGACAGGATCTTAATGGAAACATTATAGTCACGATATATATAAAAGTGTATTGTTGACCGATCTGAAATGAAATATTAGAGAAAGTTTTTTTTTTTACAATACTGAATAAATATTGAAATTATAATAGCATATTGTTTACTGATAAGAAATGACATAATGAAATATTAGAGAAAGTCTTTTTTTTTTACAGTGCAGAATACATATTGAAATTATAATATTACCACTGGGTTCACAACATACATGCATTAACAAGGGAGCGTCTATTGGTGAAGTTAATAGTTTTATTTATGCAAAACAATATTTCAAGTTTATCATGTTTGTTATTTATATCATGAATGATATGGAATTACATAAAACATGAACAGAAACCTTTAACAGTACGAAATAAGTGCTGAAATTATACGATTGTCTTTGGTTTCATAACTTAACAACATATTAATAAGGGAGCGTATATTGATGAAGTGAATGAAATAGGAAAAAAATGTTTTTGTCAGTGATGTTCGACACTATAAGAACCACAACAAACGTATAAATACCTAGTAGACCTTGATGGTTCAACGTACACCTTTACTTCTACGTCAAAACCCCAACTTGTGCATTTTACTTCCGCGTTCTATTTGTGTACACATATCTGGTTTATATATCTCAGGACAAACAAATTGGAATATCGTATGCAATGGTATTGAAATACAATCTGGAAACAAGACACTACCGGTTGTAAAACCTTTTTGTAATGTAAAAAATATTTCCATTATATTATGGAGGGCAATTAAATCTAGAATGATATGGAATTGCGTAGCGAATTTCACTGTACGAAATAAATATTGTGGGTACTAGATTGTATGTAGCTCTATCATGTAAAGCTATGTTAATAAAGGGACGTCCATTTTGTAATATGATTTTCTTTTCTTCCGTCGGTGATGTTCGCCAATGCTAAATCCTCCGAACATGTGCATTTACTTCCATTTTCAGTCCGAGTTTTAATCATTTGCTCAACGAATATCAATATTCCAGAGAAAAATATAATGGGATGCCCTATGTACTGTTATCTAAATACTATTTAGAAATAAAAATACTATAGGTTGTAAATACTTGTTTTAATGTACAATATATAATTGATATCATGGCGGCTTATTATATCATCAACGATGTGGAATTACATAACAATTTTATTAGAAAATGCTTAGTGTACGAAATAAATACTGAAATTATGAGATTGTTTCTGGGTTGATAACTTAAAAGCATATTAATGAGGGAACGTTTATTTATGATGTGAATGAATATGGATAAGTTTTTTGTCAGTCATGATCGGACAATATTAGTGTTTGTTTGTTTGATGGTGTTTGACGCCACTTTCAATAATATTTCAGTCATATCGTAGCTGTCAGTTTTTTTTATTGGTGTAGGAAACCAAGACTACCAGGAGAAAACCCACCGACTTTATTACATAATGCTGTACACCTCGCCCTGATCGAGATTCAAACTCACAACATCAGTGGTGATACCCACTGATTGCATCGGAAAATACTTGAGGAGAAAAATGGATTATCGCATGTACTGTTATCTAAATACCATTTCGAAACAAACTACTATCAGTTTTTTATTTTTTTCATTTAAATATTTATATAATATTATGGCGGTTAATTATATCATCAACGATATATACATGTAATTCGATACCTACTTTTCTTTTAGAAAGTGTTTACTGTGCGACTATTGGATTGCTTTTGGGTTCATAACTTAGCAACATTATAATAAGGAAACGTCTATTGTTGATGTAAATTGAATAGAAAGAAGTTTTTTGTCAGTAATGATCGAACAATACTAGAACCACAAAAAACGTAACACGAATACATAAAAGACATTGATGGTTCAAAGTACCCCAATCCACTTACGTCAAGATCCCAACTTGTGTATTTTACTTCCGTGTTCTAAATGTGCATGCATATCATGTTTATATAGGATACATATTGTGGTATCACATGTACTGTTATTGATATACATTACAGAAACAAGATTCTAAGATACTACTGATTGTATTTTTGTTTTCTGTACAGCAATATTACAATATTTCAATTCTATCATGGCGGTTAATTATATCAGGACGACGATATACAATGACAAAACAACGAACTAAGTACTGTGATTATTAAACTGCATCTGAGTTCATAACGTAAAAGCATATTAATGAGGGAGCGTCTATTGATGAAGTTAATGAAATATGAAGAAGGTTTTCTTTGTCAATGATGATCAACATTACGGGAACCACACCAATTGTAGTATGAATACATACAAGGCTTGGTGGTTCAATGTACATCTCTCCGCCTACGCCGACAAAGTCCAAACGTGTGCACTTTACTTCCGCGTTGTAAATGTGCACATATGTCTGTTTTAGAAAGTGCAGGACAAACAGGGTAGCAAATGTACTGTTCTTGATCTATCATTTAGAAACAAGAAACAACCGGTTGTGAATATTATTTTTACGTAGAGCACTATTTCAAGTATATTATATAGATCAATAATAACATGGCCGATATTGAATTACATAGCGAATTTTCAGAGTGTTTACAGTTCGAAGTAAACACTGAACTTATAAGATTGCCTTTGGGTTCATAACTTAACAGCATAGTAATAAGGGAGCGCCTATTGATGGAGTGAATGGAATAGGAAGAAATGTTTTTGTCAGTCATGATTGGACAATACTAAAACTACAACAAACGTAATATGAATACATAGTAGACATTGATGGTTCAATGTGGATATCTCTCCTCCTACGGCGACAAAATCCAAACTTGTGCATGTTACTTCCGCGTTCAAATTGAGTACATATATCTGGTTTATATTATATATATATCATGACAAAAGAAGTGGAGTATCATTTGTACTGTTAATGAAATACCATTTAGATAAACTACTTTTCATAATATATTATTATTGGAAAGTGGGAAAATCCATGTTGCTTCAAGAATGTATTACATGCTGCCCATGAAAATTCCCTGGAAACAGGAAAGCGTGGATGCCATCAGATATCGTCATCGTATGGGTTCATAGACAGAAATGATGTATGTCATAGTTCGATGGTTGAACAACAATAACAATTTGGGAATTTTCAGTAATAGATTCCATTGACTCTTTATTAGTGGAGTCCTGGAGACTATATGGTAGAGGGGTATGCTCTAGCAAAAGCATCGCCGAGTATTCTGATAGTATGATACTGGACTGTAATACGAGTACAAAACTCATAATCGAATGGATAGTATTCATAACTCCATGGGGCCCATCGTGGCAGTAATCGTATGGTAGTTGGATTTACAACTACCTATGCAATCAGTGTCTATCACCACTGATGTAAGTTCGAATCTTAATCAGTGCGAGGTGTACAACATTATGTGATAAAGTTTATCAGTGACTTGCGACAGGTAGGTGGTTTCCTCCAGGTCGTCCGGTTTCTTCCACCAATAAAACTGACCGCCATGATATAACTGAAATATTGTTGAAATTGGCGATAAAGACCATCAAATAATCAAAACACAAACATAACGCCATGTGTTTCAATATAGCCAGAAACTAATGTCCCATTCATGACACCCGGCATTGAACAATTTACGAAAATCAAACTCGTATAAATTGACAAATATTCAGAAAACAACGGCAAACTCAAACAATGTCTTGGTTCTGATCTATAAATTCATATTCAATCAACATATCTAACGTGTAGTATTTGTGGATCTGCGTGTCGTCACGTAATCTGCATAATGAACATAATCTGACAATATACAATATCTTGCAAACCGAAATCGGAAGGCGGTATTTTGTTTGTCTTCACAAACATCTGGTATGAAGAGAGAAATTTGCGTATTTGACGGAAATCAGTTGTGCAACAATTCTAGCGTTCATTGTAGATGCGAAATGAGTAGGAGTGAGTTACACAATGATTATAATTGTACACTGTATTCTTAGAAGGAAATTATATCAGCTGATTCAAACCTAAATAAACAGAGAATACCGAAGGGCAATACAAAGGGACAATCCAGACAAACTGTCAACATAGGGTGCACAAGGTGACGACAAACAAACCAAACCACAACATGATATGTGTTTGACACCACTTTACACAAACAAACACAAATAACGTAAATAACACATGCTCCCTCTTACAATGATATGTAATGATATGAATTATTTTTTACAGAGTTTAAAAAAAAAAAAAGTTCCCAAATCCAATAGGTATATCTTAGAAAAGAAGCAGAAAACGATACCCTTGACACACATCAGTGGCGTATCTAGGGTACGGCAAGTAGGGCATGTGACCTTGACCCCACTTGAAGGAGGTACCGCGGAGAGGTTTTAGCGCATAATGTTCCCATATGGGAACGTTCTAAAACAGATTTTTAAAATAATTTTCTTGAAGTAATATTGCAAAAACCATGTAATAATATACATAGACATGAATACCTGGAGAAATTATTAAATAAATAATAAATGTAAAACGCAGTTTTAGTGCTTGCCATAGGCGCTATTTTCCATAGATACGCCCCTGACACGCATATGCATAACCGCTCACGTTTGCAGTACATGTACTTCAATAAAATATTGCGCGGCTAAACTAGTTTTATCTGCCCAACCGTTATTGACAACTCTAGTTATGATCCCTATAGGATAGAAATGGGATCATCCATGATGTTCTATAAGATAAGCAAATACATTAATGCATCTTGAATTCCTTGATATAGGGTTACTGCTAACAAGGAAGCTACTGAAGCAGGGGTTCCTGGTGGTCAAGTAAAAGTCATCACTTCGAATGTTTTACTCCAGCCACCATGACAAAAGTAGATATAAGTAATTTTAACTGAACAGAAAAGTGAAGTGAGATTTGCCTTAACAATACTTTACCGATAAAACAAAAATCAGAATTTTTTCCCAGAACACTTTACAGAAAAAATATTGTTATTGCTATTCACAGTAGTACAATGGTAACATTTTAGAAATAACAAATTACTATTGAATAATGTATTCAGAAGTAGATAATTTTCGGTAACAGTCTCCATTAGAATATGAGTTCTAGAAATAAGAAATGGAATCAAAGTTAATTTACTAAATCCCAAAATACTGCGGAACGAACCACAGAGAATAGAAATAAAATAATTCTATTGTAGTTGCAACCATTCTCCAAATGGCCTCAGCTGGTTCCTAGCGACTAATATAATATATGGGTCGCCCTTAGGACTTTGGAAGTTGGCAAGCTTCATGTGACAAATAGACAAATATCACGAGCTCCTAATCAACATTGTAAAGAGAGGCTAGCTCGTTAAATGGCAAAATATTCCGCGTTCACCACTTATATCCCTTGTTCCTTGTACCAATCAAAACACGTTCATAGGCCCACAACATAGAGTGAGTAAGTGATTGCTCTTCCACCTAACTCATCAGTTTGTTTCAGCTATATCATGTCGAGAACAATTTAATTTACGATTAGGTCCGTTTTGTACTAGACCAGCACGCTTAGTCGGTTTCTTATAGTGCTAGTTCACTGAAACAACAGTCCGAGGATAACCATGTC
>MJUT01045532.1:867836-895752 GCA_002080005.1 Gigantidas platifrons | reverse complement strand
TCGGACACATTATTTATTTTCATTTTCAGCCAACCAGTCTTTGCTCTTTCATCTTAATGATTCGTGCGGAGAACCCACGGTCTACCACGATCGTCGAGGTTAAGTACCATATAGGACAACATAATATGGAAAATAATAATCGGAATAAACCATCTGTAAAACAACAGTAAACAATAACATAAACACAAATAAGGGTGTAATATCAGCTGCTTCCAAGAGAACTAGTGAGTTAGTTAGAATATGTATTTTATAGTTCAAATGGAGGCCATGCATGTTTTAATAAGTCAGCTGTTGCTTTAAATGGAAGTCCTGAGTTAGCAAATATTTTGCATAGTTCAATGGAAGCCATGCTTTAGAAATAATATCTGAAACATGTCCACATGTAGGTGAGAAACGACAATCATGAAATGGTATTTCTGTATATGACGACGGTAAAATATTTTGAAGTAAATAAATAACAAAAAGGGAGTAATATCAGCTGCTTTGAAGGATTGACAAATAGATTATAAACTTCAAATGGAGGCAATGATCGCATGCGGGTGAGACACGGAAATCACAAAATGCTACTTACGTTCATGAAAACTGTTTTGAAATTAGAGTGAGATCAGCTGGTTTTAAGGGTAGAACATAGGTTCAAATTGAGGCCACGGTCGCATGTAGGTGATAAATGACAATCAAAATGGGCCATTCCATTCCTGACGACTTTAAAATATTTTTATATTTTTTACACTATTGTTTACGCAATCCTAATAGATTTATTTCGATCAATCAGTACACCACAGCCTTTGCCCTTTCAGTATAAGTTAAAGAAAAGTAATTTTCATTAATTTAATATCTGTGAAATTCTAAAAACCAAAATAGCATGAAATTAAACCCTGATAATTTAGTTAGTTCGAAGTAATTCAATAACAGAACAAACCGTAGATTAACTAAATTACAATCCGTTAAAATAACAACAAATAGAAAAATAAAGTTTGATTAAAGATAGTCTTATACTTGAAGCTACCACAATGAAAGCAATAGGAATTTCATCAAGTTGATCATTTACAGCCTCGGATTTGTGCCCCATTAAGGGAATTTTGCTTTATTTTGAACTATTAAGTGTAGATTGCGTAATACTTTGCAGAATTTGAATTACGTTGCTCCATTCAAGTAAACTTCTTTTGAAATCTACTCGATCATAAAATAAAACAAGCCAGAGAAACTTTCACGACGTTATTGCATAATATTGGACTGTAATGCCTCTGGAACTAACTATGTGTTGTTTTAGCGTATTGGTTTGTGATCTATATACACCTATATCATATTATCTATCAATGAATCAGCGATGACACTACTTTTCCGCTCCTTTCTTCATTAGTGACTTATCATCGGGTTTTTAACTAGATGGGTGCCACTATTGTTGCTTGATCTTTAGTTTTATTTTGTATACAACTTTGTAGATTGGTTGAAACAGTTCCAAATCTAATCGACAAATTGTAGAAAGGAGTTAAATCGACATAACTATAAGAGATATATACATCACCGCTCACTTTCCTGGCATGGCACAGGCACTTTAACAAAAACAAATGTGTCAGGGTTAAGCTTGTATTATGACTCAACTTCTGATTTTGATCAGATTGCCTTTGGCTTTGGCAATATACTCATTCTAAGACTGTACACCAATTAAATCATGAAAGGCAGAGGAAACCCTATCCGATTTAACTTTTCTAATATAGGCCCATTTGTTTGTTTGTACCTTTCAGAGCATTTGACTTTAAGCCTACTGGTTATTCTAGTAACCCTCAAGGCACACTAACAGCATTGTGATATCTACATTTAAATACATATCTATCCGCCATTTGAGATGCACGTGACAGATGTCACTATTAATTCAATGCATCACCTTTTATTGAAGTGTATGTAAGGAACGTAAATAGTAATACATGTGCGTTAGGTGTATCGGTTAAGCTCCTCTCTGTGATTATTTGGTTGGATTTTGGTACTATTTCAGCAGTATGATATTTTTCTTTCTTTTTCACTTAATACACATGTACGTGTCTATATTCAGTTTCGTCAATGATCTTCGACTCCCACGTAACACTACAAGCATAATAAACGAGTTTGACTTTACACCTTCCTGTTTTCAGTATTAAATGTATATGGCTTTATTAATAATATAAATATACTTTCATCTTTGAACCTGTTTACGTTCAGGGCTTAATGTATATGATATTTACCAAAAGCATCACTAAGTTAACCTCTATATTAACAGTCCCGTTGTCACCATCCTTAAATTATCAGTATCTAATTGACGTCAGTTGTGTTTGTCTTCTGAGAAGCATATGTCTTATCCATTTCACTAATATAACTGTATAATCAGTTCCGTGTCTGTCACTTATTACTAATTTTGTCGGAGAAAATATGCATAGCATCTATTGTGGTCAATGACATTAGATTGTTGGAGTCGGGAGAAGTTTGAAGATGCCGAAAGGGTAATATCAGAAGTCGCAAATCGACGTAGACCAGACAGTTTACTGGCAAAAGAACAAGGACAAAAAGACCACCAATGATCTACAGAATACTGCATAAAAACTAAATATTGAGCAACACGAACACCACAAACAAAGAGATTCAGGATTTAATTTATATATTAAAGCACCTTATAAACCCACACCAAACGTCGATGTGTAAACTCGTTGAAACGGCTTTAAAATCTTTTGACTTTGAGCACACTTGCTGAAAGTCAGGTTGTTTGAGTAAGCTATCACTATAAAAATCCAACTAAGCGTGTTGATCTAGTACAAAGTGGACCTTATCATCATTTCAATGAAATTAACTTGTTCTCGCCATGATATAGCTGAAAAATTCAGGAGTTGGCGTTAAACAACAATCACTCACCCTATATTCAAATGTAAATACAGTTGTGTATACATGTATTATTGAAATATGTATCACTACATACGTATAACGTATTATGGAATGACAACACGATGGCAAAAAGAAAAAGGACAAGATGACGAAGAACGATCTACACAACACTACACAGAAAACTAAAGATCGAGCAACACCAACCCCATTAAAAAGCGGGAGTGAATTTCACACTGAGATATCAGTCAGAATTTCATAAAACATAATAACAAAATGATCGACCGTTGTGTGCCTCGTGGCGGTGCAGTACCAATTATCTCATGCATATGCATAATAAGTCCAACAAAATGCACAAATCATACAGAAAATAAAAAGAGAAAGGTATAAATGAGTTAACTACATTTGGCTGCCACGTCAGTATTTTCATTTATTACATACTTAGTTAAAATAAAGGCATTTTTGTATGACCAATATGACCGGAAGTAAATTGTCCATATTTTCACACCCTGGGAAAATAACCGGTTATCAGGCGCCCCTCGTGCGTTTCAGACAAAATAAACAACTTCCGGTGTTTACGTCTGCAGATGTCGGAAGTATATAATAAATAGTTTAATACATGGGCATTTCCATATTGGCCTGGTTATCATCCCTCGACCCATATTTGCCCTCGACTTCGTTTCAGGCCAATATGGGTGTCTCGGGATGATAATCAGGCCAATATGGAAATGCCCATGTATTAATCTGTATTTATTTTGAAATCTACAAAAAAGGTCATTGCCGTACAGCGACAGTTGTACAATCCACTATCATATGCACATGTACTGTTTCCTTTGTACAAGTACATGATGAAAGCAAGCACACATAATTTTGATATATAGGTTACGAGTTTGACATATTAAGTCTTGCTGTTTATGGGTCGTACGACGATCGCTATGCGGAACATATATGATGTATGATCAGAATGGAGACATGAAGTTGGATGTAAAAAATAACACTGTAATAAAATCAATCCATATTTTACATGGGTTTCAGATTTACTTTCTATGATCTTCCCTCACGACAACATTCTTACTTATTAAATCATACCTAATGATGACAATTTGTGTTACATCCCTATATTGACGTTATTATGCAATATAGTGACCTTTAAGAATAAAGTACAGACAGATGCACCATTGATAATTTGTTGTAGAAAAATCATCACAAGTAAATGCTTTCATCGCGTGTTAATAGCTTTTTCTTTTTTTGCTAATGACGGATATTATGAATGTAACTATTAGGAAGGGAAATGTACAGGTCAATAACGTATTATATTTTACATAGTTTTGCATATAGAAAATCGGACGTGATAGAAGACATTTTTACTAGTTTACTCTATTCTCAAGGCCGATTGACTTGGTTAATGATTTTCTAAGAGTTCATACTTGGAAGAAAAACAAGTTATTTCCATTTATGATGAATATAGTGTCCGAAATGAGCGCATTAAAACTATCTTAATGGTGTCTCAGATATACGTTATCAGCATATACCATTTAGTCTCATATATTTGTTTTAAACAACGCCGAGATGCCTCACATATAATTTATTAGAGTTCTATGTATAACAGCGCTATGAAGAACAAGACATTAATGTGTCCTATGTAGAAGAAGAGTTTGAAGATACCAAAGGGGTAATCAGATTCCGAAAGAAAGAAAGAAAGAAAGAAAGAAAGAAAGAAAGAAAGAAAGAAAGACACCACAATCACCAAAAGAAAAGGGGAAAAACAACAATCTATGGTTAGCAGAGTACATCAATGTGGATCATATATATATACCTTTTTATTGCTATCTCAGTGCAGACACCTCTGCTGGTGGACTATTAGTCTCCGAGGGTATCATCCGCAAAATAGCCAGTGTTTCGGCACTGTCATGACACATTAGATATATATATAATCGATCATTAATGTAATCATTATTAAAACTAAAGTTCTCTTCCCCCGTGTATAGTTGAGCTTAGCCGATTTTGGCTATACCTTTTTAATATTAGATCAGTTTTATTGGTGGATGAAACCGGAGAAAATCACCGACCTGTCGCAAGTCACTGACAAACGATATTATCAGAGTACATGCAATTTTATCCGTATATTCTCTTTCCCGTACAGACGTCATAAAAGTCCACTACATGTCTTATACAGACACTAACACAAACAATACATCCGCTCACCCGTGTAGCCATAAACAAAAACATCAACTTTGACCGTGCGGACGGTATAAAGTCTTGTATACTTTTATCTATAGTACATACTTTATCTGATGCTGACGCTATATACTAGTGGTAATGACGTTATGACAGTTCGTCTACTTGTCTAGTATAATCTTAAATATAAATTCATAAACACGCTCCACATTAATTTAAGACAATAATATGAATTGTGCCTTCAGATAAATAGGTGTGTTATAGTGCATTGTATATAATAATATGCTAATTACAATGTCTCCTTTGTTAATCTGTGGGGTCAATGAGCTCTCAAAGTACTCAATATAACATAGAAATACATATCAATGCATGTCAACAGCAGACGTTTGTTATCTTGAAAAAAAGAACAGATAACATGATAATTCAAATAACATATCAATGCTAGTTTTCTTGATCAATCGTGGGTGGCTTTGCGCCCAGAGACAAATATTGCATCCATATTCAGAACAGGAACAAGTTCAACAAAGTATAAAAACTAAACAGAAATGGGGGAAGGTGGTACAGCCAGGACAATGACCTTTGCCTGCCATTAGAAAAGTATGGAGGGTTTGTAGCAGATGCAATGAAATTACGGTCTTTCTAAACCTAGTAAAGATGTATATATCATACATGAAGTGTGACACTTTCCAAACACGTAGCCCAATATGATCCACAATCAGGACTTCCATATGATAACCTCACAACTCTCGACATCGGGATAACATCTCGTATAAGCCACCTGGGATAGTGGTGGGAAGATATATACAAAATTGGTGTATTGGAAAATATTGAATTTATGTGGCAAGGCTTAGAAATGGGGAAAAGATGAGCGAGTCTTTCAATCCGTTTCATGCCGAGCCACATAAATTCTAAATTTACCGTCAATACACCAATATTGCATTTATCCTGCAATAAAATTGGCAAAAAAATGTTATTTTATTTAATAATAACAAAAAAGATAACGGAAACCCCATTGATACCGCAATAGTAGTTCCGGTAAGGGGCATGGCTTAAAAGCTTTATTAAGCTAATGTGAAAAGTTTAATTATGACAGGGTGTGGCTTAATAGCTTTATTAGGCTAATGTGAAAAGTGTTATCATAACAAGGCTGTGGCTTAATAGCTGTATTAGGGTAATGTGAAAAGTGATATTAAGACACTGGCATAATACAGCAATAGTTTATTTCTACCCATTTATTATGACAAAAAATAACTCAATTGCAGGATAAATATATATTCAGCCTTAGTAACTGTAACTAATACATATAAAATAAGAAAGCAAAACAGTAATATTTGATATTACAACAAGCCACGACAACACCAAATCACTCCTCTATCAATGACCAGGGACACTGACACTCTCCAAACACCATAGCTACTTTAGTCCACGGTCGATGTTTCCGTATTGTAACCCGACAACCTCAATCGAAAGAGCGCCCACTATTCGCCAACACATAGATTGGGACAGGCCTAAGCATACGATATGCTTAGCATGTATCATAAGACCCAGACCTACCTCTTTGATATCTAGCTCCCATCCAATATAAACACAGTGATATTTCTTCTATACCTTCAAGAAATGACAATATGATGCACAAATGCTACCCAATTTACAGAAACAACTGATATGTAAGTGATTGTTGTTTTGCGTCATTTCGGTAGCATGTATATTCATATTTTAGCTGCAAACATGTCTGTAAACAGTAAAATGTGCGCGAAACAAAGATGATCCGGACGGTGCTTGTGTGTGGAAGCCACATGGTGAATTGAAACGGAAAATATTGCATTGCAACGGGTCACTCCTAACACATTGTTGATCAGTAAGAACTGCAATGAGCTGTCTTCTATGTGCAGGGAGGGATGAATTCTTCATTGACGAGGCTCTAATTTATGTCACTCCCTAAGGGTGAGTTTCGTATCTAATACATCTCGCACTACTAAACTAAGGAAATTTGGGATGGGTGTATTTTTTGTACAGTAAGAATATATTTAGATCGTTATGTACAGCTTTGTTATTGGTTGAAGCATCAGTTGCATTTGATGACCCCAAAAGAGGAGTACCAGGACATACTCAATATTTCTACATTATAGAAGTTAGCAAAAATGCTGACATATGACGTCATAATGTCAAAATGCAATTTGCTTTACAATCTTATATGGCTTTTATTACTATGCTAACCCATTAAAATCTATTAACAACAGAATTATATGTGATAAATTTATAAATTTCTGTCATCTAGTAGTTTTAGCATTTCACATTCCATTGGAAGCTATATTTCAAAGTGAAATATCATTCTCTGTTTTTCCAAAAATAAATAAATAAATAAATGAAAATAATGATAAGTGCATGGAAGACCAATCATATATCTCTACAAGCTGTTACCATATATGGTCAATTTCAGTAATTTGTTCATAACTTTAACATTAAGTTATATGTGCTGACTAAACAACAATTCAATTATGTGGGTGGTTGTTATTTAACGTCAACTCAGCAATTATTCAGCTATATCATGGCGAGTATAGTTACATTTAAATGAGATGATAATGACATCCGCCTTGTACTAGACAAACACGCTTAATGGGATAGAACCCTCTAATTATTTCCCCTGTATACACCCATTATTCTTAAGAGAGCACACCAGTATATATTCCACCATTGACTTACATTGAAAATTAAAAAAAAATCACAAAAAATCCAAATGAATTTTCTGGATAACAAGACAACTATTTCCTATTATTTTGGTCAAAGGTCCACATTCCGATCCACTTTGAAAGAAACATTGTATGTCAAATAAGAAAATAATGAGCTGTTTTCAATATCCGGTCAAAACAACATTATTTACAGTATCCAGGAAATCCTTCAACACAGGGTGTAGTAATTATACATCCATGTGGTTATATTTCAACAAATGACGATTTTTTTTGCAGTTAAAACCTCACCAAATATGATAGGATTAACTGTAAAAATATCATAATCAAGAAACAACTGAAATTTTTTTTTCAGAGTTCCTGGTGTTCTATTTTGTACTACTTTCGACTGTATCAATGCGGATTGGCTGGTTTACTGATGTGCCCCCATTACACAACAGATGTGGTTTAAATCTAATTGGACTGAAGAAACAGAAATACAAACAACAAGACAATACAAGAAATGTGCTATATAATATGTATACATGTCTTTTTTTCTCAGTTCTAATGACTGCTGAATATATATGGCAGCATATATACAATTGAAAACTGGAATTAACAAATATTTACCCTTCGGCACCTGAGTTCGCCCCTGGTTTTTAGTTGGGTTCGTGTTACCCAATCCTTAGTTTTCTTTGTACATTTGTGTTAACCACAATTTATTTCTTTAGCGTTTGTATTGTGTGTTTTTCGATTTACGGTTTCTGATAATCTTTTTTGGTATTTGTAATATTTCTTTACAAATCCATGTGTCGGTGTCTTTTTTAATGTTGATTTAACCATTAAAATACAGAAAAAATGTTTCCCGTTTTATCAGTCACTTATTTTTGCAGAGGGTTCGCCCTGGCCGTGATCGTATGGTAGTTGGATTTATAACTACTTTTGCAATTAGTTCCTATCACCACTGATGTTGTGAGGTCAAAACTTGATCAGCGCGAGGTATACAGCATTCTGTGATAAAGTTTGTCAGTGACTTGCGACAGGTCGGTGGTTTTCCCCGGATCCTCGGTTTCCTCCAACAATATAACTGACCGCTACGATATAATTAAAATAATGTTAAAAGTGGCGTTAAACACCACCAAACAAAACAAAATTATTTTTGCAAAGTTGATTAATATATTAGTGGTGAAACGTTCAAGGTCGTGATCGTATGCTACATGTAGTCGTAAGTTGGTAGCCTCTTCATGGTGAGGTGTAGTCGGTACAACTCTATGAGATCAAGTTGTCAGTGACTTGCGGCAGGTTAGCGGTTTTCTCCACCAATACAATTAACCGCTACGAAATATTGCCGAAAATGGCTTACTTTCTCAGAATATAATATGAATGATTTGTCCTGTCCGCATTACCATAATAATCACACGCTATTATATTAGTTTCTGTTCTAAAATTACGATACCTTGCATTTCTCTTTAGGTTTTTTTTTTCGAAAATCAACACAGAATAGAATATTGTTTTCCTTCATATTTTTCATAATGTTGAGGGCTATCATAATGTCTATATTTATGATCATTTATTTCTCAAATCACGTATACAGATAGTTGTATAGTCGTGGTTAAATACTTATTGTACACTTGCAAGAAGGAGCTTTACTCGTAAAATATACATAAAACACTTTTAACAGCACGAAGATAAAAAAAAAATGAAAATTATATTAGACCGATGTATAAAATTCAAGATTAAGTTAATTGCATACTCTTGATCTTCATATATAATAGATTCCTAAAATAAGATTTAACAGATACAAAAAAAAAACTTTTCTAGTTTTGCTAAAAGTCACTTTTCATAAGGTTGATTAGTAGTGAATAAAGATATTTGTATCAACCATTTGTCAGCTTCTTTGTATACTTCATTTATTACTATTGTTCCGTTCAGAATGTTATAATATTATCTGCAACAAAGAAAAAAAGAGAACGCAAAGGTCCGATTCATTTTTAAATAAGTTGACGATACATAAGGAATATTAAATAATAAATAGTTAATCAATGAGCTATTAAGTGTGTAGACCTGGGTTACGCTAAAATTTTCCCATCATTCAATTTTTTTTTTAATTTGTATCATGGAATAGCTATGTCTAAATACATTATCTGCCAAAGTTTCAAAAATTTTCACCGTGCCGTTTTTCCATAGCACATCCTAAATATAGCAATTTTGGGGGTATTCTGGACGCAAGATGGTAATACTAGTTTCGGAAGATTCTAATAGATATGCACATTTATTTCTGATTGAAAGGGAATATTTTGGCTTAAATACACTTGAGAGTGTTGTTGTTCAATAAATATGAAATATCTAGCATATCTGAATATCCTGTTTGGAGATAATCACGCGCAAAACAGTGGAAACTGCAAAAAAAGGGGAATGCCCTGAGGACCACCTTGGTATTAAAAATCGGATTAAAAAAATCCTGTCATTTAATTTCCACCAAAAAATGTTACACTGAAGAATAGACATATAGACATCATTACACCAAATTATACAAACTTTTACCGTCCGATTTTTTAAATATTTAAATTTATGTTTTTCATGGCACCTAGAAAAAAAATGAAATTATTACCACATACCCATCTTTTGCTAGTTTCTTTCTTTGTGAGATAAAAAATAACTAGTTACCAATAACAAAAAAACTTTTGAATTCTTATAATTGACACAGTGGATGTCCAAATTAACAAATGACAGCATTTGTCTTTTTTATTTTCATGTCAGCTGGGGAGGGGGAGGGGTGGTTTGAGGGTGACTATACTTGATTATACTCATTAAAAAAAAACACAGACAGCCACCCAGCTATATTGTTAAATTCCTTTATATTCTGTCCTCCAGTTGTAGTCGTTTGATTCTGATTATTCTTTATTTGTTCTTAGGAGAAGGGGACGGCGGTATAAGAGATGATCAGATAATATTACAATTTTTTTCCCAAACATAGCTTTCTATTTTTTATTACCGTATAATTTGCTCTATAGTTTCATAATATCTAAGATTCTGATGAATATTTTAATTTTTTGTCTTTTACAAACCCTTGAAATTCAATAGAAAAAGGTTGTCACACAAATTGTGTTACATTTCTGGCATTTTTGACAACACATTTCGATGAACATTTTTTCTGGAAAGAGATATTTCAATGATATTTTGTGTGCATATGATAATAACACACTGCCTGACACTGGCATAAATAGCAATGCGATATTAAAATACAAGGAGCACAGCTATGGAAAGGTAAAAGGAAAAGGAGTCATATTTCTTAACTGGCCAAATCCAATGTAAACAATCTTTATCACCAAGAAGCTTGGAATTGAGGTGGAATTTTCAAACGAACAGATGATCATATATTTGAGATTACACTGAAAATAGAGTTATCTCCCATACCCCAGGTCTACACCCTTAAATGTGTATTTAAAATACAAAATGGCGGTACGAGCAATTTGTCACTCGTCAAGTGTATTTTTCAAGACCTGAAAAATTAAGGTTTCCGTTATCGTGTAGAAAAAACAAGAGTTCATGTATTCCAAGGGAAATTTGTGGTTAAATTACCCGTGAGACTATCGTGAATAAAACTTGGGTGATAAACAGGCGATTGTCATTGCTACTGTGAAATACCGCTATGCCAAAATTTGACCCCTCTAGTCTCTACATGTAGCCACGTCATCGGTCGTCTTCAGGCTGGACAATCTCAATCTGAAGTCGCCAGACAATTCAACGTTCATCTGAGTGCATTTTCACGATTTTGTCAGATATGAAATCAAACTGGATCAGTTCAAAATCACACTAGAAGTGGTAGGCCACGCATCACTATTCCCGCCCAAGATCGGTATATCCGGGTGTTCAATCTACGTAATCGAACAGTCACTGCTGCTGATATCCTAGGTTTACAGAGAATTCCAACCTAGACAGTCCGTAACCTGCTTCGTCAACGCGGAATTCGTCCAAGACGACCTTATAATGGATTCGTTTTTACCCAGGTACATAGACATGTACGTGTTCGTTTATATCATTCATTGCGAGTCTGGACTTTGAGGAACTGGCACCGATGACTCACGGTTTTTTCTCCAAAGATGTGATGGGCAAATCCGCTTATAGGGGTGTCGAAGTCAGCCACACATGGTGGTAACAATAGATACTGACTTTAACATCACCGGCTATTGACCCAATTTTTCGTATGTTACTGTTTTTTCAATTCTTTGTTCAGTATGACATTCACGTGTGAAATTTTGAGAGAGAAAAAAAAACATTATGCGTTTCTAATTTTTGAAGAGTATATCTAGTTACAAATTTATGAGTCTAAAGTTAAACTTTATAGTTATATAATAACCACTAACCCAAGTATAAGTAAAACCTGGGATGAACTCAGGTACTATACGGAAGGGTACGCAGTTTCTGCTCTACTACTTGCACCCGTCGTGTTACACTTGTTAAATCCCGGTGATGAGTCATAAATGATGAACGGGATTGTGATTATGACAAATGGAACATATCGTTATCATTTCTGACACAGGTCATGGTAAAATTTCGAAGTGATGACTTCGACTCAACCACTAGGAACCCTTGATGCAGTAGCTTTCTTGATAACAGCAACCCTCGATCATGGAAATAATGATAGCAAACACAATTCTGGGATATCGGATCAACTGAGAAATATATACTACATTTGTACATATCCAGGTGTTGCTGGAATGGTGTATGTGATGGTTTTCTTGTACCTCGCATGTGGAAAACACCTACTTGACCGTATCGTATGCATATATGGAAGGTTTGAGCCCATACAGCTAGTTTAACCCAGCCACTTTATTTAATTAAGTGCCTATTCCAAGTTGTAATGCATACGTGATAGTGTTATCGAACTTGCTTCTGATTCTATGATTTATTTTCTATTATATTTTGGAACTGTTCTGACAGTCTGGTATGTTTTGTACTTTATTTAATCACTTAATTCTTACATGACAAGTCAAATTGTTCCGACAGTGTGGTATGGTTTATTTGTTTGTTTTGTTTTTTCATCTTGCCACAATGTTTAAATTCTTACATGACAGTATATTGACAACCGACAGAAAACAAGACAACCACTTTAGCATATAATGTTCTTTCACATGTTTGCTATGCATGTTTTTCAATCCAAAATGACGTGTTTCCGCTTGAAAGTCATTACGACTGTAGAATTTTTTTTATATCGATTTCCTACCATTTTTTCAACCTAAGTATCTTAAATTTGTAGTTAAGCTGTTAAAACGTCTTTCATCAACAGGAATAATCAATCAAACGGGTTTTAAGTTTGAATCAACGAACAGTTTACCAGTGATAGCAAGACACTGAGGTAGGACGGCAAAAATGACAAATAAATCTTCATTAAGAACCATACGAACTGATACTGGGATGCAACTTCCGACGTGATACGATTTTCGGACAAATACAATAATTTTGAGCAATTGCATTTTGGTTGCTTACCGTCCATCGGTATATAGTTTATTCAAATTCAAGAAGAAAACGATTTCAACAAATGTATCATAAAATATTTACAGACATGAGAGCAGGATGAGGCGAAAAGGGCAACAATGTTTGACTACCAATGTAAAAGTATAGGAGTATAAGAGCATAGAGGATTGAATAGAGACAAAATCATTAGCATTTTGTAGCGTCTACCATGCTACCTTTCCCTTCGAAATTTACGATAATTTCTTTAACGTAGAAAGAGCGTGACATTCTCCTCCAAATTATACCTTGACAACCTCCCCCGTCGCATCCTCTCCACACCATATGTGGGTGTGTTGGATACTCTATGTGCTATGCAATGTGAACCGTCACCAATATTGTTTTGCCGATCCCAAGTATACCATTATTGCCATCTTTTTGTGGCATATCTCAGTACTATAATTTTAACTACATGATTTGTATTTGATAACTTTTTAACGTTAGGTACAAATATGCATGGTCGAATTTTTGATTACTTCAAGTTAAAAAATAACCAAAAAGTCAATTACTAATTTTAGCGTAAAATGAAAAAAAAAATTACAATTATACAGATTTATAAAGCATCAAGGCTAAAAAGAATCCAAATTAAAAAAAAAAAAAGGGAAAACGTCTAGAAGTCCATATTTATTCTCTAAGGATATATTAACTGTCCAGTAATCAGTACGTGGGCATGGCTTATCTGATAAATTTATTTTTGAGATTTATAGTTCTTAAATAATGTAATTATCAACATTTATATCAATTACCCTCAGTAGGCATGGGTGACCCCTGTACGCCCTTTACTTTACCTGCTCCCAAAGACTTATCTTCTTTATCTCTCCGAATTTGAATTGCACATGAGCGTACACTACAGGGTGGAGGTGTTTGCAGAAAATCGTCGTGTGCACTAAATTAGATATCTACGGGACTATTTTTTTATTTTAGGATCTATGTACTGAAATAAATACACAGGGACTGTTAATTTAATGAACTATCCGGAATCAATTATTCATTTAGTAGCAATAACAATTAAATTTCAAACACCTGAAATATACATCATTCTAAATATTTTATTATGCTCTAACTAATTAATGCATTTACATACGTAATTCGGAAATAATTAAAGTACATACTTTTTAACTGCTAATCTCAGTTTCAGATTTAAGGATTGCCAGTAAAAAAAAACGTATCAATTTACACTCCCCGTCGACATTGAATATCAGGTTTAATTGTTAAAACAACAGGATAGAAAGGCATTTTTGTAATTCAATTGACTTGTGGATAGGCATACTTAATATGCACTTCTTTCATTATAACAGAGATTAACATAGATGTCTACGGTGATGGTGGTTCTCAGTCATAAACTCGGCATTCAAATATGAAAACAAAAATCCACAGATCTATGTCCCTACCCTCTCAGAATCCGTAAGTCGAAGGATGACAGACAACACAATTGACAACAGACAAAGGACAAAGGAACAAACAACGATCTACAAAACATTACACAAAAAACTAAAGATCGAGTAACACGAATCCCACTAAAAACCGGGATGAATTCGTGTTACTCTAGTTACCATGCATCATGCCATATTGACAGCGAAATACAAATATTGCATTGAGAATGTCTGCTCATCTGTTGACATTTACAGAGAACCACATGTGCAAACAGGAATTTTTAGGTGTATGATCAACCCCAATAATAGGCAAGTATTGGCTAAGACTCCCGAGAGAGTTATCTCCCCTATTACGAAAACATTATTTTGACGTTTTTCATCATCTCTCCTGTCGGTGGTTGCAATCAAAATATTCATACCTGATCACCTTTTCACGTGCATCAATTATTCATTATTTGTATTCGTATCTTTTGTTTATATCTTGATCTCCATCTTACTAACAATATCTTTGTTTCAATAGAATGCAAGACTGATATTACCTGGTACTCATGATAATCCGATATTAATGAGGATATCATTGATAAAGATCGGGCCAATATTGAATTTGATAGATAGTCTGATATGGATCTTAACCGCAACTAAGCTCAGTATAATGTTCTTGTGTAATTTTTATTTTTGTCATATTGTAATGGCGTATTTATATTACAAAGGAAAAAATATCATGCAATTAACAATAATTTCCTTGATGTTTTTCACTTGTTTACTTTGTTTTGCTTACGTTAATAGAACATAATGGCACATAAATTTCTTCTTTTATTGACTTTCATGTTCTACATTTCCTGTTTTTCCCCTTCCCTGCTGTTTGTCTTTCTTTGATTATTGAAATAAAAACGGTTAGCCATATTAATCAACTATTATTCCACCAATCACAGCAATACGAACCACTCATACGACCCCTTCTATTACATAATAAACAAACTAGAGATTGCTTTCTCCGTCCTTGCTGTTTGCCTTTGATTATTGAAATAAAAACGGTTATCAATATTAATCAACTATTATTATACCAACCACAACAGTATGAACCACTCACACAGCCCCTGCAATTACATAATTAACAAACACGAGAAGCATGGTGCTGCGGTGGGCATACACGCAGAAGTAATATTTGGTATAACTAAGCTTCTTCGTTCTACTTTGTTGCGCAAAGCAATCTGATTAAAATCCCATTGACCACTGGCTCATTTCAAATTAAATAATCTGACGAAACCCCCATTACAGGTAACATTTAGTGGGAAATCAAATGTAGAAATTGACGACATTTATTGGGGGTAAATACTTTTGAGAATTGAGTATGCATGACATTAAATAAATTAATAGAATAGAGAATTTGGGAAATAGAAATTCATGAGATGTGAACAATCGTCTAATCTTACATGTTGTACCCACCTTTATATGTGGTCGACAGTCGATTCACATTTTGTATTACTTTTTGGTCTGTTTCCCCTTCTTGAATATAATAGACCATTATTTCAATGATTTCTACACTGTCCTAAGGATGTTTAGGCCCTTAAAACTAGATTAACATGACCTCTTTTGTTTTGCTGAAGTGCCTGTACAATGCCAAGAAGGTGACCATGTTGATTAAAGTGCCTGTACAGCGCCAAGAAGGTGACCATGTTGATTAAAGTGCCTGTACAGCGCCAAGAAGGTGACCATGTTGATTTTTCCCCTCTGTTTCTACGATTTTTCGATTGTATTATTGAACTTTTCCTACAGTGTGGTATGTTTTGTTTAAGAAATAATTTATGGAAGGGGTAAGTTTGTTGGAAATTTTAATATGGGTAACATTATCTGCGTAAAAAATGTTACCCCGAGCGATAGCGTAATTTTTTTACGCAGATAATGTTACCCATATCAAAATATCCAACAAACGTACTCCTTCCATCAATTATTTCTATTCTAATAGGACATATACGGTAAATTTTTAATCCACATTCCTTTATAGTGTACCCATATTAAAATCGCCAACAAGCTTACCCCTTCAATAAATTATTTCTATGACGTGCTGTTTTGGCTTTGTAAACAAAAGGGTATAATAGAACAGCCAAATACGTCATGATCATCAGTGTGTGTAAGTCATAATAAATCGGGGAGTTTTATACCCTTTTGTTTACAAAGCCAAATCAACACGTCATATTATAATTTGTTTTCTATTGTATTCCTTTAGTGTCTGTATCTGGATACTAACCTGGAAAGAACAAATATATACAACCTATTTTACAATGATAAGATATTGTGCTTTGACAGACAGAGAATTGAACTGTAAATAGTCTGAAAACATCTTGATCACATCAAAGTTTAATCCTGATGTCTTTGAATTAGAAAGTTAATTAGGTTTGAAAATTCACGTCGCTTCACAATGTGTTGTTCCCAGCATTTGTCTCTCTAGTATTAATGACTTCCAGTGTCGTGTTGTAATTTCATTTGAAGTGAACTGGTTGATGTCATTTACCTTTCTCGCTTAAAGATACCAATTAAGAGGGAATAGTAGAAATTTACACTCTAAGTGATTTATGGGTTGTGAATAGTAAAAATCCTTCTGATCTGAACAATCTCTGTAAACTTATACGAATTGTCAACAAAAAACTAAACTCTCCTAGGTAATCTATAAACAATTTTGTGTGTGTGCTGTTTTTGTCTTTTGTTTTTTCTTTTTTTGTTTTTCCTACTTAAATGATATGTAAATGGAAAATGTTATAATATTTGACTAATACTCTGTTATTACCTCCATGTACTGCTACATTCGTACTACATTTATTGTAATAATCTGTGTTTATTATGTTTTCTGTACCATTGTAATTTGGTTTTAGAGAAATAAAGAAAGTAAAAGAAATGTATTTTAGGATTTGAGCATTGATCACTGACACGTTTTTTTTAACCTAATGTTGTTTGTTTTGTAAAATAGAATTAAAGTTTTAACACAGCTTTACAGGAACTATGAATGACACGTTACATTATACAACATTGTTGATTTATGTCATAAAACACATTTTCTTCCGCACATACCCGTTTTCCATATTTTTGAGAAAAGAAAGCTTTAACAGTGATGGTGAAAAATTCCACCAAGATCAACAAACAACACATATCACGTCAAATGATTGCACAGAACACATACCACGACATATGTCATTAGCAATCCAGTTCCTAGCTTGGGACAGGCACATAAATATAACGGCTTGATTGTCCTATATAGAGGTACATGTGTTGTTTATTTTACATCGTTTCTGTTCTCTAAAATGTCTTCCCACACCTTCATCTGTGAACGTATAGCAAGGAAAAGGGAATTTAAAGAGTTTTTGTTAATAATCTTAATTCTAGTGCAAAATTACGCCAGATGACGCACAAAATGAATTGACCAATGGAAGTGATTGCAATTCGAAACACACAACAACAAGAAACAAAAGTAAATGAAACAGATGAAATATTTTAGCAAAGGAAATGTGACATTGAAGTACCCAGCGCAAGATGTCTAAACACGTTTTTCTATTCTTCATTTGTACTTTCTGATATTTTCTAATACGTACATCGTCCGATGCTGAGATATAGCCAATCAACTTACAGAAAGGTAAATGTGTCAATTACATTGGCTTTGGAAATATCGCTTATCAAAACGTTTAATCAATTACCTTATTTTGTCCTTTCAGTTATGATCATCAATACTTGTGTCAAAAAGTTAATTATTAATTGTCAGTATCAAAAAAGGTAATCATTTTCAATTTGCATTTAAATAAACTGTTATTTCTAGTGGAGAAATAGCATAATGGTACTATACATCAAATAGCCAATACCTAACAGCAGCATAAAAGTGTAATATATAAAACAAATGAAGATTGTATCCAAAGGAAGCGAATGCATCCGCTTCCGCTTCCAGCCAAAGTAAACAGGGGCATTATTCCAGAACAGAACAAGTGGCAAGTCCGAAATCAAACCTGATCTTCCTATTATGGCCCCTGACAACATGCATAAATTTGAAATGATTTTGGAAAAGGGGAACTTACGTTATCGAGCGGGACGGACATACATAGAGACATACGCACGGACATGGGTCAAACTGTATGCCGCCAGATGCATAGCAGCCGGACATAAATAGTAACTGCAAGTATTACAATGTATGTATGCACTACACGTATTACAATAAACGATAGAGAAATCCGAAGGAGGAATCAAGGATGGACAATCCAGAGACACATTGGGTACACAAAACACTGTACGAAGGTCAAACGGTTCATGCTTCTTATATAACACCCGCCATCTTACTTGTATAGCATTGATCGATAACGCGTCATCAATTTGTGGAATGTGTATCACGTGATACGCAAATAGTCAATACCTGTTGGATATCATTATTGCAACATATACACGTGTACATATGGTATAATAAATAATTTATTTGATACTGATTAAACTCGGGACAAAACGCTTATGTAGATACGTATCATTAATCAAAGACTTTCCTATAATTGATTACACTCTGTGTGGAACCTAAATAACATACATGCGATTGTCACCTATGCATGTGCACATGTTGTATAATAAATAAATTATTTGATGCTGATTAAGCTCGGAACAAAAAGCTTATGGAGATAAATATTATTAAACAAAGAATTTCCCATAATTGATTACACTCTGTTTTCGAGCTATCTATTGTGTTGTAGTATTCATCTTTAATTATTTATCAGACAAAGCTGTAGAAATCAGCAGTCTCTCTAAATCTAATTAATATCATGTTGATTTCCTTTTACTAGGAATAAATTAGCACTCGTGACCTACTTATGAATATTTATAACTGGTTAAGCACCTGTTCAGTGTTAGCTCTATCTTATCAAATACATTTTTTCTTCAAAATTCTCTTTTTATCTAAAATTGTCTTATTTTTGCATTATAGTTTGAAACACAATTTATTATTTGCAAAAGTTGTTTACATATTACAGTAACACACAAATTACATATAAGATCGTAATCGTCAATGTAAGGACCGGTTATTTTCTACAAATATATTTTTTGAATTCTTCAATTTCGAAAATGGCAATGGGTCTTCTCCCTTTTACGTCGATATATTCTTTTCACCATCAGCGACAAGATCACCGTCTAGGTTAGTCATGAGTAAAACGGCGGGTGTCTTATACACCACTGGAACTATTTACCATTCGCTGTTAACGTAACCACCGATTTTTGGGTGGTGTTCGCATTGATTTACCTTTTCGTTTTCTGTTCGGCGTTTGTTTGTTTGTTTTTTTTGTTTTGTTTTTTTTTTGTCGCCCTTGTCGTCATTGTGTGTCTTCCGTCTAATGTTTCATGTGTCTCAGGTATGTGTCGTAACAGGTAACCAAGTCATATCTTCATTGGGAGATATAACTAATGCGATAATTCCTATAAGTGAGTAAGATTGTCGTTTGTTTTTAATAACACAACTCCAATATAACATATTAGAGGACTTTTGAAATAATGTTCCATCTACTTACCACACTATAATTGTGTTATCCCTCTACAACTGTCCTAATTAATAGATGACACATGTTGTTCGTGTTAATAAACTATTTAATGCCATATACTTTTGAATCTGCTGAAAATGATTTATGGACCTCGTCCAATATCCAATAGTAAAAGTCCATCATCTTTGATATTGACCCTTACTTATAGTTCATCATCACCTCTAATATCGACCCAAGATAATACACATATCACTACATGGTACCGATAGTACATCAGTATGTCATGTGATTTGTTTTGAACATTATGACACCCACCATTTTAATGGACTATAAAACTATATACAGATGATTAATATATATTTTCTTTTAGTCAAAATTAGATTATGGAAGCCGGATGCGGCAAATTCAACTTGTGGTACTAAATGCTAATGACAATATTGACCCAAACAACGGGAAAAGAGAAAAGTTGGAAAAAAACTAAACGATAAGTCGAAAATGTTCTCTGTTTCGCTTCTTCGTGTAAATAGTTCGATTTTCGCGCTTTATTGTTTGTATTATTCGACTTTTCGTGTGTGTGTTTTAATCCCGATTTAGTATGTAAGACGAGTAGTCAAAAACATAGCAAGTAGACAGAACTTATGTATTAAACATAACAAGTAGACAGAACTTATGTATTAAACACATTTTGATAACTATGTTTCTCCAGTGACTTATATATGAAGCATTAACACAAATTGAAACCACCCACGCAACTCATAAAATGACAATATAATTACATTATCTTATTGTTATCCAATCTACTTAATTAGCATCGAGCCCCCTGTACGGTCAAACCAAAGACTATATAATTGATATTTGATGTTTCTCTGGTTAGCACGTAGCATTAAGAAGTAAGATGAAAGTCTGAGTGGCTTGAAATCAGAATAAGGTGTCTGGGTGGAGCCACATGTCTTCCCGTAGACTGTTATTTCAGGGAGTCATCGCTATGAAAAGGCAACCAAGCGTGTTGGTCTTCTAGTACTAAGCAGATATTGTATTGTCTATCCTTTCGATTTACGTATTCTCATTACACCTTTGGTATCTTCAAACTCTTCATTTTCCCGCTACGATATAACTGAACAATTGCTCACTTGGCGTTTAGCAACACTCACTTATTCACCCTTAATTACAAAGCAATTTATTAAAATGTTAAATACGTTATACTATCCTAATTCATGATTTATAATTGTTCACAGATTGGTAGTTGCTTCAGCCCATGTCTTATTTACGTTATTTGTGCTTGCCTGTGTATAGTGGTGCGCGTGGTTTATTTTTTATTATTTATTTATTTTTTTGTCTTCGTCCTGTATCTTGTATACCCAATGTTGCCAGTTTCTCGGGATTGTCCAGATTTTTTATTGCCCCTTCTGTGTTCTCTAACGTTTATCTTAGCCCAAAAGTAAGAATTGTATCATGAGGTGAGGTGAATGTTCCGATTGCCTAGCAATGATTCAACAACGAACATAGTAATTTTTTTTCAACTGTTTTTTTATTCAAAATGTTTTAAGATCAATTGTAAATGTATTTAAGGGGGTAGGCTTGGGGTATGGGAGATAACTCTATTTTCAGTATCTTCTCAAATACATGATCATCTGTGCGTTTGAAAATTCTCCCTCAATTCCAAGCTTCTTGGTGACAAAGATTGTTTACATTGGATATGGCCAGTTAAAAAAACTCCTTTTTCTTTTACCTTTCCATAGCTGTGCTCCTTGCATTTTAATATCTTATTGCTGCTTATACCAATGTCAGGGAGTGTGTTATTATTATATGCCGGTGCCCACAAAATATCATCGACATATCTCTTTCCAGAAAAAATGTTCATCGAAATATGTTGTCAGAAATGCCAGAAATGTAACACAATTTGTGTGACAACCTTTTTCTATTGAATTTCAAGGGTTTGTAAAAAAAAATTAAATATATACACCAGAATCTTTAATATTATGAAACTATAGTGCAAATTCATTTTTTTGGTAGTAAAAAAAAATATAAAGCTATGTTTGGGGAAAAAATTGTAATATTTGATCCTCTCTTATACCGCCGCCCCCTTCTCCTAAGACAATTAAAGAATAACCAGAATCAAACGAATACAACTGGAGCACAGAATTTGAGGGAATATAACAATACAGCTGGGTGGCTGTCTGTGTTTTTGGTTTTTTTTGTGTGTGTTTGTGTTATAAATTAATCAAGTAGAGTCACCCTAAAACCACCCCTCTCCCTCCCCAGCCGACCTGAAAATAAAAAAGACAAATGTAGTCATTTAGTAATTTGGACATCCACTGTGTCAATTATAAGAATTCAAAAGCTTTTTGTTATTGGTAACTAGTTAATTTTTATCTCACAAACAAAGAAACTAGCAAAAGATGGGTGTGTGATAACTTTCCTCGACAATTTCATTTTCTGGGTGCCATCCATGAGTGTTGCTGTTGAATAGATATGAAATATCTAGCATATCTGAATATCCTGTTTGGAGATAATCACGTGCAAAACAGTGAAAACTGCAAAAAAAGGGGAATGCCCTGAAGACCACCTTGGTATTAAAAATCGGATTAAAAAAAATCCTGTCATTTAATTTCCACCAAAAAATGTCACACTGAAGAATAGACATATAGACATCATTGCACCAAATTTTACAAACTTTTACCGTCAGATTTTTAAAATATTTAGATTTATGTTTTTCTCAAGTATATTAAAGCCAAAATATTCCCTTTCAATCAGAAATAAATGTGCATATCTATTAGAATCTTCCGAAACTAGTATTACCATCTGGCGTCAAGGATACCCCAAAAATTGTTATATTTAGGATGTGCTATGGAGAAAACGGCACGGTGAATGTTTTTGAAACTTTGGCAGATAATGTATTTAGACATAACTATTCCATGATGCAAATTAAAAAAAAATTGAATGATGGGAAAATTTTAGGGTAACCCAGGTCTACACCCTTAGACATGAGTATTCCAATACAAAATAAAAACGTAGATGTATACATTTATTGCGCACACCGCGTCTCTGGAACAATAACATTTTATCAGGTATACTGAAAGTGAAAAGATTGCCGAACTGGCTTATGATTCAAATTCACAAACACAATATTTTGTAAAAACAGCAGTATTAACAATAATATGCGTGCTTTGTGAATCAAAGTGAGTATGCATAGGCCTAATATCAATATATTACCTTGAATTCAACCTGCAAAGTATATGTTATCTGGATGTGAATTGATTGATACAGAAAATATCAGCCTGCCGAGCCAGAATATGAAGTTTGTTGGCGAGTGTGCGAAGCGAACAAGTTACAAAGTTCATATTCTGTCGATCAGGCTGATTTTTTTTTCAGTATCAATCATATTCACATTCAGATGACATGTTTATCATCCTTAAATCAAACATAAACACGGATACATCTATATTTGTATTTTTGCGGGAAAATTACATGATTCGAAATATTCAAAATACGCTTCCCAAAAGAGTAGTTCATAAGTAGTTTGCAAATACAAAACAAAATGTATGCCATTCATTTTACATGTTTATATACATGCTAAGATTGTTGCATTTTTCCTTTAATGGTGATATTCATTGGGTTTTTTTTATTACAAATATCAAAGTCACCCATTTTCATTAAAGGTTTTGTTTACCAATGCCGTTCCGGTTTAGAAAACACAAAGGTCACGACCTCCCTTATGACGTAAAAAGTATGACGTATCAGCAGAGGTTATCAAGAATTGTGTAAAATACATTTTTGTAGGACGATATTGCTGACACGACAGTTCCTAATTTGATACCGGTATATGTTTAAAAAAAATAATGTTAACTAGCTACATGTAATGGTGTTGATGAATTTTATTTATTTTTGTCATCTTCACAGGAATTATCGTTTAAATGTTGGGAGAATTTGGTGATAACTCCTGCTGACTGTTGATAAGACCTGTTCAGCTCACCGGAACATTGATACGAGTTTTGCTTATGAAGTCAGCAGGTAGATATAGCGGGAGGGAAGGATGATAATATATTGTTATCAGGCATAGATGACCTTAGATCATTGTGGCTATCCTGTTAAGGACCTTTGGTGTTATTGCCCCCCAATATTGGCTTTCCAATCTTTCGATTTTGAGTGAACCTGATGAAGATTATTCCAGAAACGTGTAGTGTGCACTGAATTTGATATCTGTGGTTTTATTTCTCCATGAGTATTGATCACGTGGAACTGATATACTTGTAGGCATGTCATTTACAAGGTCTTTCCCATGACATTAATCTATTTCCTGTCGTTTTCTCTCCAAACAATACAGAGCCATTAATTATCAAATAATATCCTATAGAGTTTGATTATTCTTTGTTATAATTATGATCATTATCAACGGTTGTTTTGATCTGCAACAATAGTTTCTAAAATGTTTCAAGGTAATTTTTACTTAAGATTATTAATATTCACTTCGGGTGGTTGTTCGCTATTATTAACATTCGAGTCTCTCGTTAATAACAGTATGATCCAAGGTTGGATAGCAGAGAATGTAATTGGTTGATGGTAATTTTATCTTGAAATTTTTGAAGCCATCAACATATAAAAGTGCATATTGAATTACCCCCAACATCGTCTGTGGACACTGAATCTTTTCACATTATACTTTAAAGTGAATTGATATTTAGGAAACGTACAGATATCGCTAAATGCCTAAACGTCAGCCATCGATAAAATCTACCTACCCAAAGGCATTTAAAATAGTATTCACTGTTTCACGTATTGACTTAATCGTTAGATTTTTCTGGGTATTCCAAGAAATACCTCCCCTTTCAGGTCAATATTTAGCTCAGCTGGTTCAAATGTACAAATGAAATAAACTTTTGCAGGAATATTATATGCAGAGCTCTTATTGTTGGAGGACGAGAGACGCTAGTAATGACTGAAACGCACATGTACCTTTGAATCCGAGCTGTATTCCTAGCGGAGAGGCAGCAAACACCAATAGCCTTGGATTGACTCGACCAGGGCCTGAACCCACCATCTAGCGGCCTCGTGGCAAGCATTCTAACCATTTACAATTATACCACAGATATGGTTAAGATGAACATGAACATATATTATCATCCACCATTACACTAAACATATATTATCATCCACCATTACACTAAACATATATTATCATCCACCATTACACTTGTACATAGATTAATTTAAAGAAACTGCGCTTTCAATGCTGTTTTTTGTAGACTTGTCTAAATAATAATACTTTTAAGTATTATTAGTAACATTAAATAATTGGTTAAGTAACTAAGTTTAATAATCTCTAAACACATACATATAATATTAAATTTAGTTATTTGATTGAGTTTGATTTTTAGTATTTTAACTCCACTTTCAGCAATATTTCAGCTATATCATGGCGGCCGGAGTCACCGGAGAGAACCATGGGAAAGCAACTGGTAAACTTTATCACTTGCGGAGGCGAGTCGAGTGCAGCCTTTTTGTAATTTACAAAGCCGGACACGAACACTCGTCGTATTGGTGATATGCATGCACGAGTTGTTAGGTAATCCAACTACTTAACCCATTGAACCACTGGGCCCTTATTAAAATTAGTGACGTTCATAACTCATAATCTCTAAACACATCAATACAATATTAAGTTTAGTGACGTTCATAACTCATAATCTCTAAACACATCAATACAATATTAAGTTTAGTGACGTTCATAACTCATAATCTCTAAACACATCAATACAATATTAAAATTAGTGACGTTCATAACTCATAATCTCTAAGCACATCAATACAATATTAAAATTAGTGACGTTCATAACTCATAATCTCTAAACACATCAATACAATATTAAGATTAGTGACTTTCATAACTCATAATCTCTAAACACATCAATACAATATTAAGTTTAGTGACGTTCATAACTCGCAAACACACATTCTAGCATAATCAACTCCATAAATTCCAAGATAAAAAGAATCATCCATGATTTATAATATCAAATCACTTCTAATTCACTCAACCATAGATATTAAGACCGATTGAAAGCCACATGGTGAAAGATTTCTTAATCAGAAAAGTAGCTTTAAGTAGCAGATATACCTTGTAAATCTTTAAAGGAGATACCTTAATTAGTAGAATAAAAATAATGTAAAATACAATCTGAATAAAAGCCCCCTAGAGTGAAGCTAAGGCTTTTATCTTAGAGAATCGATAGAGATCAAAGTATGTAGAGTGGTATTGTCTTGTAGTAGATGATGAATGGCACGTCAAAATCACATAGCTAAGGGTCAATACAATACAGATAGATGTATCAATATCAAGTCTTAAGACAGAGAAAACTAGTTTCAAAATAATAATTATACATCACTTGACACTGTAAATCACACGTGTAGGTTAGGCATAACGTATCTACCCAAACATGTCAAATGTGACGAGGAGGGTACGGTTATAATGTTTGGCGCCACTTTCAACAATATTTCAGCCATATCGTGACGGTCAAATGTTACACATTTTCACGTTTTATTGTTGTTCTGACATGGATTGATTGCGAAAAATAATATTCAATGAGTGATGGTTGTTGCTTTAGCGCCAACAAAGCAATATCATATAGCGAACACAGTAATTTGTTGAAAATTCTTGTATCCAGTATAATTTTATATTTCATTATTAATCAATTTTGAAGTTCATTAACCTTGAGGGGTTGGAGAGGAAGCAACATGTCTCTCTACCACGGGACACAATTATTTCTTGTTGAAAAAGTTTCAAAAATACCAAAGGAGTAGCTAAGAAGCCCTATATCAAAGATTGTCAGACAAGGCAATGCCCCAAAGAAACAAAATGGTAAATGGACAAGCAATGATCTACTAGACACTACATAGAAAACTAAAGATAGAACAACACGAACCCTACTGGAAGCCGGAGTGAACTAGGGTGCTCCGGAAGGTAAATAGTTCCTGAGCTACTTTCGCATCTTTCAGGTCAATATATTGTTTATATACCATTTGGGGGCTTCATATAATTTTTCTCAGACATTTGCCTCTATTTGGAACCGTTGTATTACTATGGAAAATGGTCATTTCACATCCAAATTTTAGAGAAAAAAAATGTCCATTTTGACTTTTTATGATGTTTGCAAAATAAGGGTACGCAGACGTTGTCGCATGTCGTCTTATAAGCACTTGCAATCGCTTATGTGCTGCAATGAATAGCTTGCTCGCCTTGAATGCCGTAGATCACGGGTTCAATAGCTGGTCGGTTCCAACCAAAGAGTCGTAAATTGGTATTTATCCCTATCCGCTTAATCACGCATCATTAAGGAGAAAGATCACATACGGATTGTTTCGGATAATTTGTCCACTGGAACAACATATATACGCATGGACTATTTCTTTGGAGGATTTGTACTACGATAATCAACACGGCGTACTAGTCTGGTACAAAACAAATACCATCACCATCTCAACCAACAGTAGCTTGTTCCTGATATGATAAAGCCGAACAGTGGCTTGTTCCTGATATGATAAAGCCGAACAGTAGCTTGTTCCTGATATGATAAAGCCGAACAGTAGCTTGTTCCTGATATGATAAAGCCAAACAGTAGCTTGTTCCTGATATGATAAAGCCGAACAGTAGCTTGTTCCTGATATGATAAAGCCGAACAGTAGCTTGTTCCTGATATGATAAAGCCGAACAATAGCTTGTTCCTGATTTGATAAAGCCGAACAGTAGCTTGTTCCTGATATGATAAAGCTAAACAGTAGCTTGTTCCTGATATGATAAAGCCGAACAGTAGCTTGTTCCTGATATGATAAAGCCGAACAGTAGCTTGTT
>MJUT01045532.1:832868-858880 GCA_002080005.1 Gigantidas platifrons | reverse complement strand
TGTGTTAGGTGAATCGGTCCTTCTCATTGAAGTGGTTCTACAAAGACAAGACAGTGAACGGTCACGTATTTGTGTGTTAGGTGAATCGGTCCTTCTCATTGAAGTGGTTCTACAAAGACAAGACAGTGAACGGTGACGTATTTGTGTGTTAGGTGAATCGGTCCTTCTCATTGAAGTGGTTCTACAAAGACAAGATAGTGAACGGTGACGTATTTGTGTGTTAGGTGAATCGGTCCTTCTCATTGAAGTGGTTCTACAAAGACAAGACAGTGAACGGTGACGTATTTGTGTGTTAGGTGAATCGGTCCTTCTCATTAAAGTGGTTCTACAAAGACAAGACAGTGAACGGTGACGTATTTGTGTGTTAGGTGAATCGGTCTTGCCTCTTTCTACGATTTTGCTATTGTCATTTGGAACTGTTACGCCACGATAGTGTGGTATTTTGTGTTATTTGAAGGGGGTACCATACACTACAGGGAGATAACTCTTTAAAATCAGTTGAACGTTTTGATCATATGATGTTTGTATGCAGATTTCAAGTATCTCGGTGATAAAAACCACAGAGAGAAAATGTGTTATGTGGCTAGTGAATGTATAGCTCTGGTTGGAATTTATTAAAATTTTGATATTTAATACATTATTCAATGACACTGTCAAAAAAATTAGAAAATTAAAAGATCAGATCAAATTTTACCTGAAGTGTATGGTACCACCTTAAGTGGATTCCTTTGAAATAATACACGGAAATTGAAATAACTAACGCTACAGTTAGATAGGTCTCATTGTCTATCATAATATCCAAGCTAGTGTATATGACGCAAGATACAATTTTGATTATCCATTAACAAATCTTACGCAACCAAACCAGTGGTACGGATAACAGTGTGTGTAATTCTGATGGCTAACGTCATTGCTTGTCACTAATATTTGAAGTTTGTGCAGCGTCATCATGTTATTAATACTTAATTATTAGATCAGACATCTCTGATGGAATGGCTCAGTTGGTGGTCCATCAGATATCATGACTATGATGGAAAGTAATACTGGTCTGTCATATGTTGTATAAATAACACCAGACGGTTTTGACAATTACATAATTCATAGAATTAACCATTGGATTTAGATTATGTTCTCTGAGAACATTTGGTATTGTATTTTTACGATAATATCGCCATACTTCAAGCTTAATGTCTCTCATTTCAGAATGAGTATTTTTTTCTAATCATAATAGCAACCTATTGGTTCTATTCAATACATTAAGATGGAGATAGTAAATGTAAATGTTCTATAAAGATCATCATTGTGCGTGACAATAATATTATCGTCTATCTTATCCAATAATATGTATACATTTAACATGACTATATCAAATATATCTATACGGGTTTTGTATTGTTTGCTTACGTCTGTGTTGTCATTGGAGATTCAATTACCAAGAAGTGGCATTAACCGGTTTGATTCCACAACCTATTTATGTCTGTCCTAAGCATGAATCTACATTTTCAACATCATATGTTACGTCTTTTTGTGTTCATTGGTTTGAGAAGTTCGTTTTACTAAATATTTGGTGGAAATGTTGACCGTCATCGTTTAAACCTTTTCCCATAAAAATTGTATACGATTTGGGAATACAGATGAATCAGTCTTTCAAAGCGACAATCATGATTCAAAACAATAAAACGATTCTACCAGGTATAGTACATAAAGTAACAGACTCACTGGAACGCGTACTCATTACAAACTAAAGGCACTCCACATCTGTCGTCACAATCAAATTACTTGCAGGTAGACATATAGATTCCAGACTCAAATGGGTGGGGTAAATATACCTATAAATCCAAAGCTTCGAATCTGACATTATATATACTGTCTAGCACCTTAATAACATACTACATCTGTATCTCCCAATCTTAAATTTAACAACGTTGTCTTGTATAGACTATATCAATTTTTACATAAATATATATTTAAGGAAGCAATTTTGTAAAATAAACACACCCGTCAGCCTTGTCTGAGACAAACACCTAATTTAGAAGCTGTCTAAGTATTCTTAGAATACGACCACCGCTACAACGTGTTCTCTATGAAACTAATCAGACTTCCATCAAACAGACTTGAATAATATTCTTTGGTTAATATCTTTAACAGGTTTTTATATAAATATAAAATAAAGATCAGCTATAAATAATTGGTGTGGATATGTATTGGTTTCCAACTGTTAAGAAACCAAAGGGTATGTTTTGGAAGAAAAGTTTAAAGATACCAAATATCCAATCAGTATCCGTAAATAGAAAGACAGACAATACAATTGTCAGATGCAAAATGGAATTAGTATACATTTTCAACTATTTTGGATACCATATATAATGGGCGAGAGATGAAAGCCAGAACAAGCAGTTATACCGAACTGGCAGGTGAAACATACGGCCACTAGTGGGTCAAGTATGAATAGTGGCGCGAACGTCCCTCGGTGCTGACATGTTTGTGGTCAAAGCTCAACCTTCCTCACCTATTCAACTTTCTTCCATCCGAACCGACATTTATTGTGGTTGTGATTGTTTGTTGTCTCCTTATTAGCTACAGTTTGCCAGGAGCGGTGGTTTGTGGCGCATTGGAATTCAATATTTTACGGAGAGCTACTAGTAGCCTCTGGCTCTATGTAGTCTTCATGAAATAAATAAAGAATTAAATATTTTACGACTCTCTTCGTAGTTTTTCTGTGGCAATATATAAATAGAAATAATAAAACAATATTTAATATGTATACTTAGTTTGACATTATTTTGTTTAATTTACTAATTATAATTGATATAGCCGGTACATCTGCTGTCATTTGATTTGTTTTGTTTATGCTATTAATATATTTGTATGGAGAGGGACTAGTAAGTTGTAAAAACTTGTTCCCAATCCAATTGTATATATATTGACAATAAAATCATTATAAAGTGGGAAAAAAAAGAAATGAAAGGTATCATAATAATTATGAACATTACAGCAAAAATCAGGATTATATAAATAATAACCGATATCAAAAGAGTTAATACTTTATAATAAATAATAAATAATAAATCTGATCAAATTACATTGAATTAATGTCAATAAAATGATATTCCATTTCCTGACACAGAATAATAGATAAAATATATAATAGACGGTAACAGCATGATATCAAACATGAAAGACTGTGATTAAAGCCAAGATAAATGGAATTAAACCATACTGAATCTGTATTAATTACGATTCAAAGATTTTTAATTATAGATTTAAACAAAAACGACAATATTTTAGTCCACTGTGCAGTATGAACATCTGATAGACATCTTGGTGAATACACATGTTGAATTGGAACAGCGGGAAACAAAGGGAACTGGTAGATATAATAACATAGAGACACTCCATTGAATTTGAATTTTGGTGTTTAACGCCACTTTCAGCAATATTTCAGATATATCATGGCGACCAGTTTTAGTGGTGGGAGAAGCCGGAGAACCACCGACACTGGACAAGCAACTGATAAACTTTATCACTTGCGGCTGTGAGTCGAGTGCATCTTGGTTTGTAATTTACAAAGCTGGGCGCGAACCCACGCCATATTGGTGATAGGCTTGTATGAGTTGTTAGATCCAACGACCTAATTCATTGAGCCACCCGGACCCCTGACAATCCAATGAATGGTATATTAAAATCAAATATAGTAATACTAATAACGCTTTATTCTCAAGACACGTCAGTGCGTGGAAAAATGGAGAACATGTAACAATAATGATAATGTTATATTCCAGAGATATTTAATATATTGCAGTGGTGACATTCACATAAAAGTCATATTGCTATGTGCGCGTCATTTCTCTATGAAGAGTGTGTGGGTGTGTGGGAGGGGTGGGGGGGGTCGTCCATAGGAAAGAAAGCTTTGAAGATACCAAAGGGGTAATCAGAAACCATAAATCGGAGAAAAACAGACAGTACAATGGCATAAAGTATAAGGGCATAAGGACAAACAGTGATGTACAAAACAATAGTTTACCCTCGCGACATTTTATATTCATGTGCCCGTGCCAAGCCTATTATATTTTGAAAGAAGTCTATTACGAAAGTGTGGCATTTTGGGTTTTTTTTTATTACCATTTTACAGATATTTCATATAAAACGAGTATTTTATCTATGAAACCCTTCGTCGTAATAACAATGAAAAACAGAAGAATAAGGAGCATATAACACCGATTGAGTACCATTCCTGTTTTTATTTGATATAATGCAAATGAATGTTAAATATAACAATACACCGTTTGTACCATTTTATGGACATTTCATTGAATGCCAATAAATGACCAAAATAGCAATACTGATTACATAAAGCTCAATAGTCATTGAAAATAATATAAGTAGTCAAAACATAGCTCTATATATCGCATATGGAAATATAATACTAAATGATATGTTAGATTGAAGTAAATAACAAAATGCGACAGATCGTGGGTTCGAGACCAGATCGGGTCACACCACAAACTATGAAATAATTATTTGTTACAACAATCATTCACTATCAGAATGTAAGGTTGTATTCACAATTATACAGAAGGAGTGAACTTAAATTAGTGTCTCCTGATTTTGTAATATCATGATCCTTGCTCGTAAATCACAATAACATCTCTTAATGGATAATAGTTTGTGAGGAGTAATCGTGGTTGACAGCATCCTTCATTTTCATTTTCCCGTGTGGGAATCTAAGGATACGTCCAGAAGTACATCTCACTAACACCTATGTGATTTATTGTTTGTGAAGTATAGCAGGAATACTGGTTGCTTCACTTTAAATTGCAATCAATCAATCAATAACAATAAAACTAGTTTGACCCCGGAAAACTTTAATGGCGTTCATGTACCAAGTACAGGAAGTGAACGGCCATGCATGTGAGTGGTAGGGCAATCGATTTTGACTGTTTCTACGATGTGTCATTGTATTTTAAACTGTTCCGACAGTAGAATAGTTTTTGTTTTCCTTTTAGAAATTTCCATAAAACTAGTTTGATACCGGTAAACTTTATTGACGTCCCTGTACTAAGCATGTAACGTGAACGGCCATATCTGTGAGTGCTAGGGTAATTGATGTTCAGTGTTTCTACGATTTTTCATAAGATTTTAAACTGTCCAGAGCGTTTAGCATACTTTTATTTTCCCCTTTTGTTTCAGTGTATCAACCGAATACATACATGATTGCAAAATAAAGTTGAGGATTTATGTTGCCTTGACTGAATGTATGACCAATAATTGGGCAGTATATTTTAAGCCTAGTATATCCCACTCATGTTTTGTTGGAGTTTCGTATGTTAGAGCATTTGTTCTGTTGTTTTGTATTTCCATGGTGATTGTATTTTCTTTCTTACCAGGTCGTCTCTTCTCTCCAAAGACCTCTTTCAACTTCAATACTCTGTATTCCCTTTACATGATATCAAACCAACAACAATAGAACTTAATCCACAATATAATAAAAATATTATAATGTTAAAATGACCAATTTCCGGACTTTGTTCTCCTAATGTTATACATAACAGAGCAATTATCGCATGGGGATAGTACAAGGCAATTTGATTCCGGTAGAAATCAACAATAATAAACAGTGCCAACTAACTGTGTATAATCTTGCTCACTGCTGTACATGACACGCTTCCGCTTCCGGTGTCAAAAGAGCATACACAATTAAGCAAAGGAAATAGAAAGGGGAAGATAGATTGGCTTAAAATTTATCCATTGACATTCAGAAATGAAAACACAGTTATATAATAAAGAACCGGAAATTAAAGGGATCAGATTAATGTTTGACGGTAAAACATACTTCAGATCATGGCGATTATTTCACGGACCAATCATCAAACATTTCCGGTAAAGGCAGACGTCTACTTTCTATCTGAATTGATGATGAATTGTGATTAAAATGCACGAAAATGGTATCTGTGTATACATTACAACATCGCATTCCATTAAAATAACTCTAGAAATAACATAGAATATTGATTCCTTGACCAACGTGTTCTATTTGCCACAGACGTACTATGATCATATAATACATATAGATAGTATTAATTATTGAAAGAGGTACGGACACTTTGTCCTGATTTTATTTTCACAAGAGGGTCAATTTCAAACTGTACTACAATGTTATAATTAACGATACAAATAGAGAATCACAATCCTTTCTGATGAATATATAACATTATCATAGAGTACACAAGTCGAAAAATAACTTAAAACGGTCAAAATAAATCTCCAAAAAGGTATTTTTTTTCATTTTGTTGCTTCTGTTGCTGTCTTCGAACCGGGAGTGAGAGCAATTGTTGCTTAACGCCAATTCAGCAATTCTACAGTTATATCATGGCGAGAACAAGTTAATTTTCAATGAGATGATTATGAGGTCCGCTTTGTACTAGGCATGCACGCTGAGTTGGATTTTTAGAGTGCTAGCTCACTGAAACAACAGTCCGCGGGTGGACATGTCGCTACACTCGGACACATTATTTTGATTCCGAACCAACCACTCTTTGGTCTTTCTCCTTAATGCTGCGTGCTTAGCGGAGAAGCAACACATACCAATTTTATAGTTTTTGGTTTGACCCGACCGGGTATCGAACCCACGATCTACCGCACTCGAGGAGAGCACGCTAACCATTACGCCACCGATGCGGTCTTAAATTCAATGGAGAGTTTCCATATTACCAACACGTGGAAAACACTTATATGATGGCATCATTTCAATAAGAGAGGATGTCTGGGCCCATAAAACAAGATTAATCATTTAATCCTGCCACTTTTCATGGAAGTGTCTGCACCAACCCAGAAAAGTGACCGGTCATGTATTTGTTTGTTAGGGGTATCGATTTTGCTATTTGATTTTGGAACTGGCCATACATTGTGGTATTTTTTGTTTTTCATTTGTTTACTCTTAACAGATTGCTTGGCTATATTACAGTTTACATTGATGTTCCTCGTTAGACATGTTAATAAATAATAAAGCAATCAATATATTATGAGTTTTATTTATGTCAAAAAAATGTTCAATTTACTGCATTTTAACAGAAAAAAACATTAAATCGTTGAGTTATCGTTTCATATCAAATGACCAATTAACGTATGAAGGTCCTTAACACTTTGTGTTTGTGTTATTATGATGAATGAGGTTGATAAGGACATTTGAAGAATAAGAACACACTATTTTAAGCGTATTTTGGCTAAAAAAAAACTAATTTATACCCGCCACTTTTTATTGTAGTGCCTGGAAAGAGAGTGATTGTCTATACGCGTGTTAGGCGTATTGATTTTGCCTCAGTGTCTATGATTTTCCGATTGACATTCGGAACAGTAAAGGTGGTGTTGTATTTAATTCGTACTCTTTTTCTGGTATTGTGCAATAAAGCCCTAAATGCTAACACTGTTTAAAACTAATGTTATACTAAATACTAAAATCATATAAACGCGCCCAGCTTTGTAAATTACAAAAAAGGGTGCACTCGACTCACAGCCGCAAGTCATAAAGTTTACCAGTTGCTTGCCCAGGTTCGGTGGTTCTCTCCGGGTACTCCGCCTTCCTCCACTACTAAAACTGGTCGCCATGATTGAGCTGAAATATTGCTGAAAGTGGCGTTAAACACCAACATTCAAATTCATATAAACGCGTTTTATGTTTTATATTGCAAACAAGATAATATTTACCAAGACATATGAAACAAATGTTGTTTATTGGTTACTTTGGTGTATGATAGAATTTGCTTAATTTTATTTCAGAGCACAGCAGTGTGGAAGGGGAAGGTGGGGTGTGGCTCTACCTGTCTGTCACTTTCTTGTTCTTGTAAACCAATGTTTGATAAGGATGTTTTGCATTAAGGCTGTAACTTTGTATTATTCTGGATCGGTTTTAAGATGGAAAAAGATAAACGCATAATTTTGGTGAAAATTAATTTCTGTGTTTAAAATATCAAGGATTTTGAAAATTCGGTTATATGTACGTCTGTAATTGAGAAAATATGATTGGATTGCAATATTGTTTGCGATAAGGAGTTTTTTGCTGCTTTGCTACCATTGCTGCATGAGTGACATAAAGTTGTCGCCTCGTGGAGTGGAAATTGGGGCATATTGTATGGATAAAAGGAATAGGGACGATTTGAAGTAATATTATTATCGCCTTAATTTGGTTTCGTCATTTAATTTCTTAATGACATTTGCAACAATGTCACCATCTGATGCTAACAAATAGTAATGGCGCAACGTATAGTGTGTATGGGGAATGCCGTGAGGTGGAACGGTTTGCATCTTTGGTTTAATGATGTAAATGATTATGTCAAATGTTTCAAGCATTGTAGAGGGTGGACAGATCATACGTGCATTGCCGTGAAATAAGCAGCATATTAATGTACAATTTATGCATTGCATAATATTTCAAGACTCAATCCCGCAACTAATCGAAAACGTTGTGCAAGATTCGAAGACAATAGTGTAAAATTAATATAGGCATAAAATATAAGTATATTCAAACTTTATTTACAGGCGCTGAATAGATTAGATACTTTTTATTACTGTTGGACTGAAATAAAAAATATCTAAAATTCGCAATATGTTACGATAATTGTATACTTAAGTGTATGTCTTTTGTGCGTTGTTAAAACTAAACGTTATAAATGTCTATGCAAGTTTACATGTGCTTGTCTCACGTGTTGTATAAGAATATAATGTCATATTAGAATTACGTGTTCCTGGAATAATCTGCAGCAGATACGCTCATACTAAAGCCCGGGTGGCTCAATGAGTTAGGTAGTTGGATTACCTAACAACTCATACAAGCCTATCACCAATACGGCGTGGGTTCGCGCCCGACTTTGTAAATTACAAAAAAGGTGCACTCGACTTGCAGCCGCAAGTGATAAAGTTTACCAGTTGCTTGCCCATGGTCGGTGGTTCTCTCCGGCTTCCTCCACCATTGAAACTGGTCGCCATGATATAGCTGAAATATTGTTGAAAGTGTCGTTAAAACACCAAACATCAAATCAAATCCAAAACCAAATATAAAAAGCCACACACAATCGTTATACGTTACATTTATTTCATTATTTGATCGTTGGATTTTGGGTATTAGAAAAACGTTTTCATGTCCTTGTCTTATGAGTGGTATATAAATAAAGTATCATATTAGAAATATTGTGTACACGACGTGTTCCTGGAATTACCTTCAACAGTACGCTCATATTAGAAACAAAAAAGGAAATACCAGAAAATTGAAACGCTAAAAAAATGACCATACGTTACGTGTATTTTATACTTTGCTGTTTTGGTTTGAGTGTTGTTAAAAACATTTTTTTTTTCTAAACACGTTTTTATGTCTTTGTTCACGCATATATAAGAATAAAGGGCCCATCTATTATAATTATTGCGTACGTAAAACTCGTTTAACTCCGTCACTTTTTATTGAAGTGCGTGTACCAAGTAAGAAAAATTAGCGATCTTGTTTTTGTGTGTTACGAGTATCGATTTTGCCTCTTTCTACGATTTTTCTATTTGATTTCGGAACTGTTCCGTCCGACACATTTTGGAACTGTTCCGTCCGACGTTGTATTTTTTTTCTCAGTTTTATGTGTACTGACGCGTATCATGATGTACCGAGTACAATGTACCCAAAACACTTATATATGAACACATATATTCATAAATACAGTTGTAAGTGTACCGATTGGTATCATGTTGAACCGATAAAAATGTCACAAAAAAACCTATACATGAACATATATATTCATAAATTCAGCTTGAGATGTGTACGGAATCGTAGCATGATGTACCGAATCACCAAATGTACCCAACAACACTTATATATGAATATATATATATTCACAAATCTCCACCTTGTTCAATTAAACAGCATGCTATAATAAATGCATCAATGGTAAATTCCTTCTTTTTTCATAGAAAAGAAATCGATTGCGTTGTAACTATTATAGTTATGCATCCATTTAGATGGAGTGTTGATACCTACGTGCCTGTTTATTACATCTGAATTGGATTAATTTCCCATGAGAGAGCTAGCTAGATAGCTAAGAATACCATCATTGTCACACCGTACAATGTCTAATGAATAATCTGTTACCAAAGCGAACTCCTAACTTAAAATAAAACGCGCCAATGACTTCAATTTGCGTTTTTCTATTGTAATGGTGTGCATATATATATATGACGCTGTATCTAGTATTATACTATTGATTCACTCTACAGGAGAGAAGAAGAAAAGAAAATACGTTATGATTATGTAAATCTATATAAAAAAAATGGATCTACATGAGGAAGCGCAAGGTACACATCCTCGTTACATAAGTAAACGTTGTGTTGCAATTATTTTTTAATGGTGTGTAGATATATGACGTTGTCTGTACATGGAAGTAATAGTATGTGTATATCTAGTATTATAGTATTGATTCGCTCTGAAGAGAAGAAGAAAAGAAAATACCTTATCATTATGTAAATCTATATATAAAAGAATTGAACTGCAGGAGGAAGCGTAAGGTATACATCCTCGTAACATAAATAAGGTTGTAATGCAATTGTGTTTGTTTGTATGGCGTCAATTCAAACTCGCGAGAAAAATAAAACATTAAATATAAAAAGTTTGCAAGTTGCACGAAGAAGATGCACATCCTTCTTACAGAAATAAACGGTGTAGTGCATATTTTTTTTTCTTTTTATGAGGTCAATTCTAAATCCCGGGAAAAATAAAATTTATATATAAAAAGTTTGTACTGCACGAAGAAGGTGCACATCCTTGTTACATGAATAAACGTTGTAGTGAAGATATTGTTTTTATTTGACGTTAATTCAAAATCGTGCGGAAAAGAAACTTGGTAGCCTTTCTATGCGTTTTTTCCAGGCTAATGGTGATATATTGAGCTGACGTTTGTTTCATAGAAAATTATATGCATTCGAATGTTCATTCAATATATCATTCTATTTGTCAGTATATATTACAAAACTACCTACTGTGGCAGTAAATCAACAACAAACTTGATGCTGTATTAAGTACATCGCAACAGGTGCTAGATCCGAAGATAATAAGAACTAAGAGAACCCTTTGGGAACACATACCTCCGGCTGTTTTTAGATGTTTGTGTTGCCCATTTAAGTTATTCCTTGTCTAGTATGTGTAGATTATGTTTGTCCAGGAACACATACCTCCGGCTGTTTTTAGATGTTTGTGTTGCCCATTTAAGCTATTCCTTGTCTAGTATGTGTAGATTATGTTTGTCCATGTCTTTCATCATTGTGTTGTGTTTTTGTTTTTGTTTTTCCTTCGTCTTGTGTACCTATATTGCTAGTTTCTCTGGATTGTCATTTTTTTATTGCCCCTTCGGTATTCTCTAAAGTTTATTTAACATGTTTTATTTCGTTTTCTATTACTTTATGGATTTTTATCATATCTTCGCTCCTTCTTATTTTTTGCTATGAGCTAGAGGTAACTTCAGCTGCTATACGATCTTAGCCTATCGTTCTTGATACACAATTTGTTACAATATTCATCAATATCAATTGCCTAAACCTGCAAATCATCAAACATGCCATGCTTCCATTTCCAAGTCCAAAGTGAAACTGGGGCCGTCGGGGTCGTGATCATATAGTAGTTAGATTTGCAACTACCTCTGTAATCAATGTCTATCACCGCTAAAGTTGTGAAAACCGCTCAGGGAGAGGTGTACTCGATACAACATTATGTGATAATGGTTGTCAGTTACATGTAATAAGCATGTGGTTTTCTCCTGGTACTCCGGTTTCTTTTACCAATAACACTGACTGCCACGGTATAGGTGAATATTGCTGCCAGTGGCGTTAAACACAATAACCCTCTTGAAAACTTGAAATTGATACACTGGTAAAGGTAGGTATCAAAATGACTGATCACAACACCACACGAACGTCTGATGAATATGAGTGATTACATGTTTGTGTGTTTTACAAGGGAAATGCGAAGTAGAGAGATTCGAATTAGATACGTGAGTAATTTTGTGGATTAACGAGAAATATCCATATTCACATGCATTTACAAAAAAATTGTAGTCATTTGAAAATATTCTCCTCTGAAACCACTCAGCCAAATTAACATTGCAATGATGGTACCTTTGTGCTATCCTGTCAAAATCATATCCGAAAACTCATATCGCAATCCAAGATGGACACACTTACTAAAAATAGAAAACAAATAACTGGAATTACAACATCATAAAACGACACGTTATATGTTCTGACTTGATGATGAGACGACACATATGTGTTTGTATGCCCTATCCGTGTGGGTTGCAGGTTTAAGGGATGTGGAAACTTGAGTGTTTCTAACTAGATAGTAGACTAGTGTATATTACTATCTGCATGCAATTATTCACTAATACTTTGGCAATTTAAACATCGATATAAGGAAGTATTAACAGAAAAGGCATTTGTATTCATATTCGTGTTAAATTTATTGAATTATAAAGACCGTTGAGACTATGAATGGTGTGAAGCTTCATAAAGCAAATCTCCTTAAACAAACATGATGTAGACAAAGTCGAATCAATTGAATTATATAATATGAGAACATGTTACGATCTGGAAACGTGTTTTCATATGACCTACTTTGTGACCTCAGAATCACATTCCAATCGAATATTTAACATTATTTTATACATTTGGCCTCATTATCAAAACTGGGGTACAGATTACCTAGTTTTTCTTGCTCCCAAAATGTTTAAGCTGTAAGCATACTCGATGAAGGTTATTCCAAAAACGAGTCTTCCCTATACTAAGTTATATATGTCAATTCTTATTCGATCATAAAGATGTGTTCACCGCATTTGTTGTATAACCTTGTGGACCAATGTATGGTCCGTAGAATGCGCATTGATATCAATTCTTGGTTGTCCATACTTTATAATACTTAATAGTTCGTAGAGAACAGTTTAATGTACAAATATATTAACTTTTGAAAAAAGTATTTGTTTTTATTAATCCCAGTTGAGTTTTTTCACAATATCAACTCCAAATCGTTTTACAATAATGTTATATACAACATAATTAATCCAATGTGTAGTTAGTTATTGATTGCTAACACTTTGTGTGAACAATTCCCAGATCACACATTTTGAATAATGAAACAACAGTGTTTTAAATCGGCATGTGCTGAAGCGTGAGGGGTAACGGTGCTGATAACGCTCACAACGAACACTCCACTTGTAGCATAGCAAGGATATGGAATTCCCATTACGACGATTTAATGGTTCCTGTATTTAAGATTGAGAGAGTTATTTCCCTTAAGTGTCATTAAGAGTTTCCGGTATAAAGAAAATTAATTATCGGGAGAAGTATTTGATAAACACTAGGATTGTCGGAAAAATGAAAACGAGCCAATTATTACCATTAACCCCTAAGGAGCGATTTACAGTATTGTTAAAGTGCAAAAACAATAATGAATAATGCAAACAAGACGCAATCAATTACACTATATGGTGTTAGCTTATATATAAGTAGTAGATCTTGAGATAAAAATAAAAGTATGTAGAACAATGAAATATCAATAACTATATGCACTAGCGACAAAGCGAAACACAAGTTGGTTTTTTTTCGGTGTTAAATATTTCACGAATTTTATGAATGACTATTTTCATAAATGAGATTGTATTTCTTCATTCATTACTGATTAAATCTTGACAGGTTCAGTTTTGACAACATCGCTTTGCTAGAGTAAGTAACGGCGAATCCTTGGTATGTGCGATATTGTATTATCTTGCTGTAGCGTACGACCACGCTAATGTATAAGTAGAATAATATGAAACCTGCGTTGGTGATCCCGATCGTACCGGATGACCATGAAACGTGTTCACGGACAAAGACAAATTACCCTTTACTACCAGACAGTCCTCCAATATTTCGTTTTTATTAATACAACCCGTCACAATATCGTTCGTCTTGAAGTGGATAGACTATGTTTTGTCCATTTTACGTGAGGCCTTATCGTGACTTTGTGGCGTAAAGCTGGTTTTCTTCACCCAAACCAACGAGATTACATCTCTATCAATTTTCAACATCTCGAAATGGTTGCTTTTAAATCGCTTTTGAACGAAATTGTAAAAGAAATTTGAATAAATTGGTCGACAAACGAATTACGTCGATTGCCAATGTTGATATGTCGGTCATTTTACTGCCAACATGTGTCAATTATATTGTTGAAGTAGTCGATAATCCAGTGAACAAATACGAAAACATTATTAATAATATATGAGCATATCGTGCGGGTTGTGGGTGGTAATGCACGAACGAGCAGTAAATTTCAATGTTCGTGATTAAATCTGAAAACATGTCGTGTTAAACCTTATCAGCACTTCAACTATAGTTAATTACAGTTATATTTGTATGTATATATTTTATTATTATACTTTCATAGGAAAGAAAACAGATAAAAAGAAGAGCATGAAAGCATGATAAAATGAAAGAACCGCCTAGCGCATAAATGCGCGACGTATCCACCCGCACTTGCATAATATTTAGTTTTATATATTTATAGAAAGCAGCTTTGCAGTCTTAATGTATAACATACTCATAAGCCACATGCAAAAAATTATTCAAATCTATCCAAGTTTACTAAAGTTATTGCGTAGACAAGACACAATGCTCAAAATTGGTGATTTTTCAACCAAAAATTTAGATTTTCTACCAAAACTCTTGCTTCAAATATTTCCATGTAAAAACGCATCCACGACAATGATATTTACAAGGAACATGCAAAGAATTATTCAAATATATCCATGTTTACTAAAGCTATCGTGTAAATAAGACACAATTCTCAAAATTTGTGATTTTTCAACTAAAAACTAAGATTTTTCCCCAAAACTGTTGCTTCAAATATTTCCATGTAAGAACCCATCCAAGATAATGATAATTACAAGCCAAATGCAAAAAAATATTCAAATCTATCTATGTTTACTCAAATTATCGCGTAAACAAGACACAATTCTCAAAATTGGTGATTTTTTTCAACCAAAAATTAAGATTTTCCACCAAAACCCTTGCTTCAAATATTTCCATGTACAAACCTATCCAAGATATAGATATATACAAGGCACGTGCAAATAATTCTTCAAATCTATCCATGTTTACTCAAGTTATTGCGTAAACAAGACACAATTCTCAAAATTGGTGATTTTTCAACCAAAAATTGAAATTTTCCACCGCGTAAACAATAAAGTGTGACGAACAGACGGACTGACGGTCGTTATTACTATATCCCTCACCGCTATTGCGGGGGGATAAAAAACTAAGGAGAGAAAAAAACATAGATGTAATCATTAAGCTATAGACAACAGGTAAATTGACAAGGTTACTTACTTACTTATTTATCCTCTTCATCCCCGATGGGAGATAATGCATCAATATGGCCTATAGAAAAGCATATTTTCCCAGCTCTGGTGTTATTGTCTTCCTCCATGTTATTTGTTTTTTCTACCTCTTTTGCTCTTGCCAGGTGGAGTCTATTGATTTTAGCTCTTTCGATTTTGAGCGTGATTCCAAAAACAGGCTATGCGCACAAGATTGTATATCGACATGTTTATTTAATATGTGCGTATATTCTCTGACTTAGATTTGGAACCTATTCCTTTTCGAAAGTACCCTTTCTTACTTCCGGCTTGTGTTGGAATATGGCATAATAACGAGAGAGAAAAATGCAAATCAAACAGAAACGTACACTTCCATCCCTACCATATTTGTTAACGAATCAGTTGACGAGTTGACTGAGCAGAAGAATGATCGTCGAATATCACTACATCCATACTGTCTACAAAGACATGTTCAATAGTATAAAACACAATTACTTGCTCCTTATATGCTTTATGAACGTTAGAGAATACCGAAGGGGCAATACAAAATGGACAATCCAGTGAATATGGCAACATTGGGAACACAAGACATAGGACGAAGTAAATAAGACATGAACCTTCAAACAAACAACTGGAAGAAAAGACGAACCGAACATCGTGTTTAAGCGGAAATCCTAACGCACACCAAAACACCGAACTAAGAACGTAAAGACACATAATAGGACAACACAAAAAATTCAACAACAAAAAAGGAAAAAATAAAAAAAGAGCAACACGGACTCCACCGTAAAACGGGGTGAACTCAAGTACTATCGAAGGGTAAGCAGTTCCTGCTTCTTATAGGACACCCGTCGTGTTACTCATGTATACAGTCTAGTCATGTAAACATCTTGGTAGTGCTAGAGGAAAGAAACATCTACGTATCAAGTATAACATCCAATGGATTTTGAGATATGGATATTTTGTACAATAGAATCATGAACAAGCTCCATTTGCATAGACCCGATTTCATGCAATTCATTTTTGATTTGCAGGTCTAGCTTGTCAAGTTTAAAATATACATGATGGTTTTTTTTTCACTAGACATGATTTAATATATACACCTCGCCAAAAATTAAGGAACACCTATATCATTTTGCTAATATTCTTTGCTTTAAAATTAAATTTGTTGTTTTGTTGTTACCATATTATTCTTTCATTCTTAGATTTATAGATGAAATATGGGTATTTTTGAGAGCTAATGTTAATGATACTTTCCCGGGCCTTTAACTTTCCAGAACACATGATTTCTCTCTCGATTGTTAAGGGGTGGAGACTCGTGGTTCTAAGACTTTACCTCTCTGTGTAATAATTTTTCAAGCATTTTTCGTCATTTTTCTTTTGGCCTTTGCATTGTCTGTCCTTCTTCGGATTTACGACTTCTAATTACCCCTTTGATATCTTTAAGCTTTTCCGTGGATTTTTATTTACCTTTTTTGTCTATTGGATTGTTTGTATTTCTTTCGATTTACTGCTTCTGGTTATCCCTGTGATATCTTCAAACTTTTTTATTTTGTCTTTTTGACTTTTTTTCTATTGGCCATTGCATTGTCTGTCCGTCTTCGGATTTACGGCTTTTGATTATCCTTGTGATATCTTTAAAAATTTTATTTTGTCTTTTTGACTTTTATTTCTTTTGGCCATTGCATTGTCATTCCGTCTTCGGATTTACTGCTTTTGATTATCCTTGTGATATCTTAAAACTTTTTTATTTTGTCTTTTTGACTTTATTTCTATTGGTCATTGTATTGTCTGTCCATCGGATTTACGGTTTTTGATTATCCTTGTGATATCTTAAAACTTTTTTATTTTGTCTTTTTGACTTTATTTCTATTGGCCATTCTATTGTCTGTCCTTCGGATTTACGGCTTTTGATTATCCTTGTGATATCTTAAAACTTTTTTATTTTGTCTCTTTGACTTTTATTTCTCTTGGCCATTGTATTGTCTGTCCTTCGGATTTACGGCTTTTGATTATCCTTGTGATATCTTAAAACTGTTTTATTTTGTCTCTTTGACTTTTATTTCTCTTGGTCATTGCACTGTCTGTCCTGATTTACGGTTTTTGATTACCCCTTCACACTTTTACTACACTTCATTGGAATGCTGCCGTTGTGATTAGTGTTATTAGATACGTCTTCACAATAAATGGAAATTCCATATATCAGCTAATCTTGATACAAACATAATTGATTTTAGTCTTAAAATCACCAAACCGTGAAGTATAATTAATACTTCATGGAGATTTAACGTGTATCAATATTCATTGAAAAACTGCGTGCGAACGTTCATGCATCGTTTGAAAGAAATAGGTGTTTTCCCTTGGTTCTAAGATGAAAACCATTTTCAGATAAATTATGATGTTATCATCACATTTCCACCTGTTTTAGTGATAAAAGAGAACAAATGTGTCCTTAGTACTTATTAAATATTAATCAACGAATACAAAAACGAACTATGTTTTAAAAGAATGAAGATGACGTGTGTTCAATAAGTACATATCTGAGTTGTTTATATCTTTTTCTTGTTTTGTTCCACCTTGAATAACCTTCATCAGGTACGCTAAGAATAAACAAAAGGTGAGTCAACTACTTCTAATCTCTTTTGAAGCAAGGAAAGCAAATGGGTTGAAGTTACCTAAGCCGAATGGAGGATAACCTTTGTTTTAATAATGATTGTATCATGTATGCAGTGTCGCAGCACTGACTACGGGGTTGGTTATCCATCTATACTAAGGAGAGAAGAAATAGTCCACCAGCAGAGACATCGACACCAGTGATATCAAGAAACTAACAAACACAAAACAAAAGCAAATAGGTAATTAACTTTATTTAATAAAATTGGAGATGGCGTGTATTCAATAAGTGCATGCATTGTATCTGCTTTGTTGGTGTCTTTATCTTGTATTGTTCTACCTTCTTTTGGTTTTTTCATCTGGCTTGACCCATTTCTCGAAACCCCTGAATCCTTGACTTGGAGATTCCGTGTTTGCATTGCTACACCTACAGCACATTTTAATAAACCAAGCCCTTATTCACAAACAATTATTCAGAATAATTTATTATATCAGTTAGGGAAAAAAGCATTAGCTTACAAAAGTAATTGCTTTATATCATGACATGCTTACAGTAAGGCGGTATTATCAGCCAACGGACATTTCAGTGACAGCCATAGCTATCCTCGTTTTAAAAAAAAAGATGTAATTACATTAAAGTTCTTCTGTTATGTAAAATAATCCACTAAATGGTGAAAATATGGGGTTTCTTTTTAATTAATTATTAAATATTGCCTACCTATACCTTTCACAGGACTAACCAGCAATGTATAGGTCAATGGATCAATAAAACGTAAAATGATAATATAATAAGAGTTTGATATTGACAAATGGGTAATCATAACCCGTAAATCGTAGAAGGACAGACAACACAATAGCCAAAAGAAAAAGGACAAATAACGATCTACAAACCACAAAACACTAAAGATCGAGCAACAAGAACCCCTAAAGAACTGGGAGTTAACTCAGGTGCTTCGGAAGGGTAAGCAGTTCCTGTTCCACATGTGGCACCCGTCGTGTTACTCTTGTTACAAGCCCGTTGATAGCAACGAACGTGTCAGTGAATGTTTGATCAACATAAGGGTAATAACAAAATTACCGAACCCAGAACAATCTTCCAAAGGGAAACTCAATACTCATGAATCAATAAACAGACAAAATCAGTCAACAACCGGGAAACTGGGAAACCGCAATGGCCCTGACTTGATACAGGCATTTCTAAAGAAATGGTGGATTAAATCAGATTTTACGGCGCCAACCTCTCGCTTCCATTACGGTTCAAAGGTTCCGGTTGTCACTATAACAGCATTAATAAGAACACGGGAACAAAATAAGTAAAGCTGTAGTCAAACAGTATTAAATTCAATTACTGCAGAATAAAATGAAAAATACTGTCGGAAATCGAATATTAAAATCGTAGAAATAGGCACAATCAATACCCGTAACACACAAAAATGACCACTCACATTCCTGGCTTGGTAGTTGCATTGAATAAAAAGTGGCGGGGTTAAACTAGTTTTATGAGCTCAAGCCTCCCCTCTTAGTGACATGAAGCGGTCGTCATATTGATACTATAAATCATTTATCTCACCATACCATACATCTATTGTCAGACCATGCCTTAACGACAAAGGTACATGTATGACACGCCATATATAACACCGGAAGTTCAATACGAGTTTATAGTAGTACTCGTGCTGATCGATCGTAGGTTTACTGTGGAGTGTTTAGTCAACCATTGTTTGCACTTTGTTCTTTTTCTTTTTTCATTTTTTCTTGTGGTTTCTGTCGTTCTTCTGTTTACGGCTTCTATTTTGTATCTTCTGATTTTCCATTTTGTATCTTCTGATTTTCCATCTTGTATCTTCTGATTTTTCATTTTGTATCTTCTGATTTTCCATTTTGTATCTTCTGATTTTCCATTTTGTATCTTCAGATTTTTCATTTTGTGTCTTCTGCTTTTCCATTTTGTATCTTCTGATTTTTCATTTTGTATCTTCTGATTTTTCATTTTGTATCTTCTGATTTTCCATTTTGTATCTTCTGATTTCCCATTTTGTATCTTCTGATTTTTCATTTTGTGTCTTCTGATTTTCCATTTTGTATCTTCTGATTTTTTATTTTGTATCTTCTGATTTTTCATTTTGTATCTTCTGATTTTCCATTTTGTATCTTCTGATTTTCCATTTTGTATCTTCTGATTTTTCATTTTGTATCTTCTGATTTTCTATTTTGTATCTTCTGATTTTCCATTTTGTATCTTTCATGTTTTCTTCCCTACGGTCCTTGACATGGTAGACTTATACAGTAAACAAACCATCCTTAATAGATGACATTGTACTGAAACATATAGTTTATTGGAACGTGTAAGTTAAAAATACGCACCCTATAACTCACAAGTTGACTAGACACATCAATCTAAAAAAACTGTCACTTAACTGAGAGTCAATGTGCTGAAATTAATCTACAAAACCGTTAGGGTGATAATATTTATTGAGGCTAATTTGATTGGCTGGATATTGTAAGGGTCAGGTCACTATGTTTTAGAAAGGAGTAACGTTGCAAAAAGGCTTACAGGTTGATAGTTCCTCGTGGGTACTACACTGTTTAATAGAAGCAAATATATATATATACATCTAAGCTAGTGACAGCCATACAATATATCACCCCCACTGGAGTTCAAAGTTTACATAGCGATTGTGGCTTAGTTGTATAGGGCACTGGGCATAAGGCTAAGTGATTGATGCTGCAGTGCATCAATGGTGTGAGTTCAATTCCCGTCCAGGTAGAACAAAACAACTGTCAAATCAAAAATCTAATTATAACTCTGTTGCGTTAAATTTTCATACGTTAATGTTAATCCCCTTTGCGCCACAACATTATAACCATAGAAGTCTAGAGGATTGTGCAACGATACCGATAAAGATGTTACAAAAAATATATTGACAAAATTTTCGATCAACAAATAATCTTCTTCAGTGTCTATCAAAATTAGACTGAGTTTTAAAAATTAGCTGGTATAATTACAAGTCACTAAATAGTCAGGTGACAAAGAGTGACGTATTAAAAATTAAAGTATAACAATCTTTAACTCCCTCATATCAGTGTAAAGATAGGGTGGTATAATTATTACCACTCACTAAATAGTCAGGTGACAAAGTGTCACGTATAAAATATCTTTATATATTTGCGTGTTTTCATTATGTTTGAATACTTGAATCAAATATACTTTGTATGCATGGGCTTTACAAAGCTCTGAAACGAATACACCTTGGCATGAGTTGGATTCGAACTCACAACGTTAGTGGTGATAGGCATTGATTGCACAGGTAGTTGTAAATCTAAATACCATACGATCAAGACCACGACGACTCCAGTGATCCTTGTATTTTTAGATAACCATCTATGTTTTATAACCATCACTGTTTCATGCATACATCAGCATGTACCATGTTTAGCAAAACGAGGACATTTTATTGAATCTTTGTTTCATGTCTTTTTCTGCACATGTGTTTTTTTTCTCTGACAATCTCAATTATCCCTAGTCATACATTTTTGCATAAATACATGTAAATTTCACAATAAATAATCAGCGTTTTAATTTCATTTTCCTGTCTATATTTATCACTTAAATGGCTGGCCAGACATAGATGTGTCAATTACAAACGAATGTAGAGAATATAAACGTCTAATCTATTTCAAATTGAACTGCACCTTGTGACATGTTTGTATGCGTGACTTTCAGGAAAACATTTAAATTTGATGCTTGATAAGTATTAAACAGACATAATTTGTAAATGAAACGAGAAACGGAAGAAACTATGTCATAACAACGAATAATGATTTTTTTTTATTTCAAATTGGTTCCGTCACCTTGGTTTCAGGTCATTTACTTTAAATATATCACAGTTTTATAATCCCATTTTGTAGAACTTTCTTAGAAAATAATTGTGACATTTTAGCTAACGTGTTTATCGATTTATCTGCAATAAAAGCATTGGGATTTTAATAGAATTCAGTACGTGTATGACGATTTTAGATTAAATTTCGATCCTGCATTCAAGGCTATCACAGTGTTACATTTTTTAATATTTTTTTTTGTTTTGAGAATAGGATAGAGAAATTGCACAATGCAATCAAGTTGATCAACAAAGTAGTAATGAAGTAGCTAATAACCGACGATCAAAACCAATATCGAACCATCATTTTAGGGCGCATATTTTTTCACTTTCGCTAAATTTGATGGAAAAAATAGTGCGTTGACCTGAAAGTTAAATGGTCAGTCTCTAACAGAAAGTTATATGAAGAGACTCTGATACACGCTCACATTGTTGGTTTGGTACAGGCACGTCAATAAAAAGTGGCGGGCATAAACTTATTTAATGGGTCAAAAGAATTAATACCTTTCCTTAGTTACCTTTGATGTAATATTATTCTGTGATTTTACCACTAAGATCACTGGATATATAGGATCACATGAAGTTAATCGGAAGATCCAAACTAGATAGTCAAAATCAAGCAAGTTCACATATGCGTTACATCGTCTTCGGTCACCAGTAAACATGGTCGCCCTGATATAACCGTAAACTTCATATCGGTTGGAAATAAACGTTATTGAATACAGAAGGAGCAATCCAAAATTGACAATCCAGAGAAACTGGCAAATAAACGTTAGATAATACAGAAGGAGCAATCCAAAATTGACAATCCAGAGAAACTTGAAATAAACGTTAGAGAATACAGAAGGGGCGATCAAAAATGGACAATCCAGAGAAACTGGCAAATAAACGTTATTGAATACAGAAGGGGCAATCAAAAATGGAAAATCCAGAGAAACTGGCAAATAAACGTTATTGAATACAGAAGGGGCAATCAAAAATGGAAAATCCAGAGAAACTGGCAAATAAACGTTAGATAATACAGATGGAGCAATCAAAAAATGGACAATCCAGAGAAACTGGAAACATAGGGCACACAAGACAAAGAAAAATAAGGCAAAAACACAATATGTGTTGGACACCACTATGCGCAAATACATGTGTAACATCCATTTAGTCAATGATGTTAGTTATTCAGTTTCTTTTGCTAAGTAATGATAGGCGGAATCGATCAATTTCAGCTTAGCTTTTTGTAAAAACAAAATAGTATTTTTATCTCATCCAATTATTCTATTGTCTGATTTTCCCTATATCTTCCTATCAAGTTAACATTATACAACCTCGCACCGGTAAAATGACCTTCCCTAGGTCATACCGTCTACTGTATTATAGTTAACTACGACTCATAGTAGGTGATTACCTATCAGGAATGTGTGCTTCCTTGTTAGAATCAACGTCAATGAATTCCACAATCCTCCACCGCCGCTAATATAACCTTAAATGATTTAAATGCGGAAATACAAGGAGGGATTTGGTCTAAAAGCTTCGTTTGATGTTTAACAGAATGATAATGTTTTGCATATTATTGAACAATTTTTACTGTCATTTAGATAAAAAGAGTAATAGCTTGATTTTTGAATCTGAATGACGTAATTGAGAAACCAGTGGTGACTATATATAATTGGAACCATTTTAACGTTGATAATCAGTTAAATAGAAAACTGTCAATTACAAATATCAGATTTTATACCGTGGGGATTTAATTTAAAATCTTGTTACACATGTTTCGTTCGATGTCAACAATAAAAATAGAGAAATGGAATAAAAAAAGATGACATTGCAAAATTACTGGCTTTTACATATCTTTGTACCTGTACCCACGCAAAGTGTTTAGCAATCAATAGCAGAATAAAATATTTAAAACATATAACACTGGCATTGTTGTTCTGAAATACTTCCTGAAGAGTTATTGCAAAGGTGACCTCTAATTCTGGTATGCCACTACTTTATATATAAGTGATTCTATTCATACAGATAAATCGTACCATGACCTTGTTCATTATTAATAGAGTGAGTGTGTAAATGATTGTTGTTCAGCGACAACTCTTTTTCTGCTATATCTTTGCGAGAACACGTTAATGTTCAATGAGCTCATGATGAGGTTCGCTTTTCACTAGACCAACACGCTTAGTCAGATCTTTATAGTGCTACTTCATTGAAACATCATTCCGGGGATAGACATGTCGCCCAACTCGGATAATTATTCTGATTCCGAGCCAATCAGCCTTTTCTCTTTCTCCTTAATGCTGCGTGCTTAGTGGAGATGCAACAAATTCCAATTTTATAGTCTTTTGATTGACCTAACCGGTGCTCTATCCCATGATCTGCCCATTACACCACCAATGCGGGGTTCCTTGTTAATGTGAACACACAGGTCAGACAATGTTACCTGGGTTAACCTGAAATGAAAAGAGAATGTTTTTGTAAAGGATTATCTGTGATATGTTTCTTAATTTTCTAAAAACGAAATAGTATTTTTATCTCATCCAAATATTCTTTTGTCTGATTTTCCCTTTATCTTCCTATCAAGTTAACATTATACAACCTCGCATCGGTAACATGACCTTCCCTAGGTCATACCGTCTACTGTATTATAGTTAACTACGACTCATAGTAGGTGATTACCTATCAGGAATGTGTGCTTCCTGGTTAGAATCAACGTAAATGAATTCCACAATCCTCCATCGCCGCTAATATAACCTTAAATGATTTAAATGCGGAAGTACAAGGAGGGATTTGGTCTAAAAGCTTCGTTTGATGTTTAACAGAGTGATAATGTTTTGCATATTATTGAAATTTTTTTACTGTCATTTAGATAAAAAGAGTAATAGCTTGATTTTTGAATCTGAATGGCGTAATTGAGAAACCAGTGGTGACTATATATAATTGGAACCATTTTAACGTTGATAATCAGTTAAATAGAAAACTGTCAATTACAAATATCAGATTTTATACCGTGGGGATTTAATTTAAAATCTTGTTACACATGTTTCGTTCGATGTCAACAATAAAAATAGGGAAATGGAATAAAAAAAGATGACATTGCAAAATTACTGGCTTTTACATATATTTGTACCTGTACCCACGCAAAGTGTTTAGCAATCAATAGCAGAATAAAATATTTAAAACATATAGCACTGGCATTGTTCTGAAATACTTCCTGAAGAGTTATTGCAAAGGTGACCTCTAATTCTGGTATGCCACTACTTTATATATAAGTGATTCTATTCATACAGATAAATCGTACCATGACCTTGTTCATTATTAATAGAGTGAGTGTGTAAATGATTGTTGTTCAGCGACAACTCTTTTTCTGCTATATCTTTGCGAGAACACGTTAATGTTCAATGAGATCATGATGAGGTCCGCTTTTCACTAGACCAACAAGCTTAGTCAGATTTTTATAGTGCTAGCTCATTGAAACAACATTCCGTGGATAGACATGTCGGCCAACTCGGATAATTATTCTGATTCCGAGCCAATCAGCCTTTGCTCTTTCTCCTTAATGCTGCGTTCTTAGTGGAGATGCAACAAATTCCAATTTTATAGTCTTTTGATTGACCTAACCGGTGCTCGATCCCATGATCTGCCCATTACACCACCAATGCGGGGTTCCTTGTTAATGTGAACACACAGATCAGACAATGTTACCTGGGTTAACCTGAAATGAAAAGAGAATGTTTTTGTAAAGGATTATCTGTGATATTTTTCTTAATTTTCTAAAAACAAAATAGTATTTTTATCACATCCAATTTATCTTTTGTCTGATTTTCCCTATATCTTCCTATCAAGTTAACATTATACAACCTCGCACCGGTAAAATGACCTTCCCTAGGTCATACCGTCTACTGTATTATAGTTAACTACGACTCATAGTAGGTGATTCCCTATCAGGAATGTGTGCTTCCTTGTTAGAATCAACGTCAATGAATTCCACAATCCTCCACCGCCGCTAATATAACCTTAAATGATTTAAATGCGGAAATACAAGGAGGGATTTGGTCTAAAAGCTTCGTTTGATGCTTAACAGAATGATAATGTTTTGCATATTATTGAACAATTTTTACTGTCATTTAGATAAAAAGAGTAATAGCTTGATTTTTGAATCTGAATG
>MJUT01045532.1:811801-827661 GCA_002080005.1 Gigantidas platifrons | reverse complement strand
AAAAAAAAAGTAAGAAAATCAATATTGTATGTGGAAAATATATAATAATTAAACAAGAAACCTTCATCAACACTTTTCGGTGAAAAAAATGTATCGTATGGAAAACCATTTGGGATAAAAACACATAATAAAGGCTTTTTGACAAACAGAAGATAGCGATTTTTAGAATAGATTTTAAAGAAGAGCAAACTTGAATACAATTGTGTAATGAAACAATCGACGAAAAAGCAAACATCTATATACATACAAGAGTAAAAATGTGAAAAATAACTCCTGAAATAAATATCAACACACAATTGCAACACCCATAGAAATAACGATTTTACAACACACAACAGTATATAGTCTATTAAGGATATGATACATCTAAGGCGAACAGGGACAGCAGTTGGGGATAAAGTGTTATTTAATGAATATACACCATTCAAGTCAAAGATGGAACTATTCCTAGCAGATTCGGAAAATAAACAAAGCGTTATTAACATGCCAAGTTAAATATTATTCAAATAGGGATGTTCAACAATACATACTTCTGGTGATGCGTATATCTAAATTGTCAAATAAACATTAACTATAGAACACCGAAGAGACAATCAATAATGGAGACACTGGCATCATAGGGCATACAGGACGAAGAAAAACAAAACAAAAGCACAATGCAATATGTGTTGGAAATCACTAGGTGCAAGCAAACACAAACAACGTAAATAAGACACGAGCTCCCTTACAAACAGCTGGAGGTGAAGAGGACACCGAACATCGTTTTATGCAGAAATCGTGACGGATATCACAAAACGAAACTCAGAATGTAAAGGACAACACAAGAAAACTGAAAGAATGAGCAACACTGACCCCACCAAAAAACCGGGAGTGAACTCAGGTGCTTGCGAATGGTAAGCAGTACATGCTTCTTATAAGACACCTGCCATGTTACTCATATATACAGTAAAGTCCGGTAACTGAAGTAGTGGCAGATATAGAGGAAGAAAACATCTACGTAAAAATAAAAGATCCATTGTCATTTGAGATATGGATATTTCGTAGCGGTCAACCAGATTGTGATCACAACAAGAATTTTTGTAGCGATGACTTCAACCTAGGAGCAGCATAGCCTTGTTTAAGTAGCTTCTGAGTCAGCAGCTGAGCTCTGTCCAGAAAAACATTGTACTTGGCAGAAGCTCCAGAATAACGTATAAGTTGAGAAATGTAAACCCCATATGCTGGTGATGCTGGAATATTGCTACTGATGAAGGGGAAGTTGACTATTGGAGAAGTGAAGTAATCTCATTTGTCATAGAATGTTGTTTTTGAATCTTCCTCCGTGGTCGTCCTCAAGGTGAAGGTCAGGGTAAGAAGCAGACGTTTGAGTATCAAGAGTATCCCTAACTTCAAGCTCATTTGGATAGATGCGATGTAAATGATCACTGAATCGAATCAAAACTACAGTTGAAAGTGCTATCAACAATCCATCAGTTCTTCTTGGCGAAGATACTGATCTGTAAATACTTTTGCTTTTCCATTTTGGTCTTGATTCAAGCGATATATATATTTCAAATCAATGAGTACCAGCTCTACAACGATGAAAATATGAGATATCCGTAAGACAAAGTCAACACTTGGACTGGACGCATGCCATATACTGCCATTTGTTCATGCTATTTCTGGCTGTGGCATGACCTCTCGAATGCTATCACAACAAACGTGCTTATCTGCAACTACAAGAGTGGGTAGTAACAACATATCATATCAACCCTCTAGGATTGGGGTCGGAAAGTGTGAAGGGTAAACTTTTTCCTATAAGAACAAATTTAGCCCCTGCACCTGAGCAACTAATTAAAGTAATAAGATATAACTGTAAACTTAACTGTGTCACTAAAAATGTAGTGGTAGGAAACATGGTTTAGATTGTACAGTTGGATGTGGAGACTGTAAAGGTGTTAGTTGCTCAAATTCAAACTTATAAAATATAAGAGGCGAAGACATGACTAAAGATATGTAATTAGGACTATGTGATGAGAAACATATCAGTATTGTTACATGTTCTTACGTTTTGACAATCTTATTGATTTTAAATGCAGAATGTATATTGTAACGTCAGTAGACGTTATTCATTACTGCTACATCAATACTTTTTATAGGTTACTGCAACTATTTCTAATATACTTCTATTAAAAAATTAAAGTTTTTTGGTCATTTCATAAAAGAAAATAGGATAGAATTTTAAACTATCTTGTTAGGTAAGATTTTTTTTTTAATTTGGACAGTCAATTCAGTATGTTAGGTAATATGTACAAATTAGACAAACTGAAAATCTTCCATTTTACACAAGTTATCCATTCCAACAGTAAAAAGGTTAATATTTCAAATATGAAACATTTTATATCTATCATAACTATGTTGTCCCCCTTTTTTGTCTTCGAGATAAAACACAAGAAATCTCTGCATTTTCCTTTGGAATATTTCTTATTTGGATCAGCTCCCTGTTATTCAAAATAGACTTCTTCTTATTACCTATATATATAAGCAACAATATTAAGTTGCATCATAATTTCTATATTATATATATTTTCTTTTGTGTAAACAAGAAAGAATCGAAAAAATGAGAGATAAGGGAAATTCTAATAATCCAAATTCCCATTTTGTATACATATTTATAAACAATCAGTATTATTGGCCCCATATATTTTTATATGTTACTATGTTGTGCATTGTTTTACTCAATTGTTTGATTAAAAATGACAAATTGCACAAATAACTTTTTTTTAAATATTACAACACCTATTTATTAATTTCGGCAGGGTACTATTACATTTTTGGACTAAATAGAGAATGCACAGAAAGAAGTCATGGATTTTATTTTATCAATTTGAAAGATAAAACTCCTCTCATTAGTTTGATGCATGATTGGTATGACTACACTTTCATTGAATGCTCTTTTTTCCACATTTACAACTGTATATGTTAAAAAAATATGTATGCTGAAATAGTGAGAGGGGTTTAGAAAATCTCATGAAAAAAATATTTTTCCCTATCTTGATTTTTCTAGACTTTTGATATGGTATTAGGAAGACATTTTGACACAAGAAAATCCAGAGTTAAATTCTTTTGCAATTAGTTTGAGGTTTGGCTATTTTTTCCCATATATTGACTGGACTATTTGGTGAGAACGGAAAATGCTCAGTGGATTGATTTGTACTTGTAGCAGATGAAATCAGGATGTCAACAAACAACGGCAGCTGTTGCAAATTGCCGAATTTATATGACCCTAAACATTTTATAAAGTAAAACTGTAAATAATAGATGTTAATTATTATTCTTAAGCTTACCATTACTGTTCAATCGGTTGAATCTGAATTTTTCTAGTTAAAAATTCGATTGAAGCATATGCAATTTATACACGAGTTATCTCCCTTATTTTCATATTTTTGCATATTTTGTTTTCATAAAATTCTTACTTTTCCCCTATTTAGATTTTTCTAGACTTTTTATATGTTGAATATGTTTATGTCAAGAACTAATTTCAGTTGAAATAAATTCTTTTGCAATTAGTTTGAGGTAAAACCGTAGATTGACTGGACTAATAGGTGACAAGAACATGTTTCGACATGGTTAAATATGTAAGATGCGTGTGTTATCTGCAACACACTGCATCTGTTTCAAATGATCAAATGCAGTGGATGACAACGTAGATATATAATGGAGTATGCACGACTCGTCTCTGGAATAACCTTTATCAAATACTCTCAAAGTCAAAAGATTAGAACGTCTGTGGGAACAAGTATTGTAATTGAAGATGTTAACGCTTCTTACATTTACTATTGTTTGTATTTTGTCATCTCAGAACATTTATAGAATATCCATACCTTAGTTTAAACAGTATTTTATTATATTTCATTACACACTCATATAAATATCTAAAAGCTGATTTGTTAAAACTATATCACGTGGTATTTGCCAGAATGCCATGTCCACTGCTAAAACCGGCTTAAACTAGTCAAGGACCGTGGAATGTTATGTCCCACGCTCGCCACCGGTATGTCCCATGCTCGCGACCGTTATGTCAACCGCACGCAAGAAAACCACAGAGGGTATCCCCATCTGGAGCCTCGTTATTATTTGGATTATCTCCCTTACAATTTTCAGAAAGTAAAATAATACATGGCCTCGAGCAGGTACGTTCGGCAGACGGAAGAAGAAATGGAGCGTTCGCTCAGTGAAAAAGACTCAAAGAACACTAAACGAGCAATTTCAACTTCTGTTAAATGTTTCCGGAACTATTTGAAAGCTAATGGCATTGATCAGGAATTTGAATCGTTCGAAACTGGTGTTCTTGACAGTAGGTTGTAGGAATATTATGCAAGTGTGCGAAAGGCAGACGGCGAACATTTAAAGAAAGCAACACTAAATACGCTGCGTTATGGGTTGAAAAGATTTTTAAATGATTCAATGAATGTTGATATATCTGATGCTAGGACGTGTCCTGACAGTAATAAAATGTTACATGCCGTGTTAGTAGATTTAAAGAAGAAGGGGTTCGGGAAATTTGACCACAAGCCACCCATTACTAAGGAAGATCTCACAAAATCGTATTCTGGCTCCACCCCAGCTGAAACTACAAATGTTCATTTAGTCCATGTAGCCCTCGGGTGACATTGTCTTTCTAGGTTTGGCAAACCGTCATGTCCAACTCATACTTGGGTGATAATTGTATAATATTTTAGTACTAGATTTCTTTTAATATTAGAAATTCAATATTGTTCGCTATTTTTTGTATTCCAGCTTCACTTGCCAAGTCCACCAGGAAATATAACGTTTGAAATTCCCGCGCGTGAGTTATATTACCCGGTGACGATTTCCGGTTTAAACCAATCTATTGTAAACAGACGACAAAAGTAAAAACGTTCGCAACCTATATCTAATTTTAATAACAGTACTGTTAATATTTATTATCAGAACTGTTAGATTACTTGAAATTACTTGCTGTTTGTCTCATTTATTATGTCAACTTACACTTATTGATATTTTTTTTTTAGTTTTGATTAATTATTTTACTATTAAAATATAATATAACAAATATTCGATGTAACTGTGGTCAATATATAAGAACATTTTCCGTTGGCGTCAGGCTATATAACACATCCATGCAATTCAGGGTACCTCTGGAAAATATTTAACAAATAGTTCACGGCACTGAGGGCCATATGGCAGTTTATGGACCGGGATGTCACCCACAAAATATTATATGGATCGAAGCGAAGCTGAGGTCCATATAGTATTTTGTGGGTGACAGACCGGTCCATAAACTGCCATATGGCCCGAAGTGCCGTGGAACTATTTGTTATATTATACTTCGCATCCAAAAACAAGCCCAATTATCTCCCGAAATAAAGACTCGAAAACGAGGCAGTCCACTGCCGGTCCATATAGCGTTATATGGACCGGCTGCGCTAACAAAGACAAATAGGGAAAATAAAAACGTAAAGTATAATATACTTATATATTGACCACAATCACATGGAATATTTGTATAATATATAAGTGATGTACATACACAAGCACATTATACATTCCGTGACTTTGGATATACAATTTATTTGTATAGGATAGTCTTGCCGTGTATTTCGCATTTATTCCGTGTCGAGTACACATGGATTTTATTATTCTGTTTATCTTACAGCAACATTGACAGAAAATGTTAAAAATAAACAAGAACGAAGCAAAAATATGAAAATCATAGATTAGCAAGATGTAGCACAATGATTTTTTTATTCTGATGTCATAAAAAAGTGGCATATTGTCAGTGACTGGATAAAACAAGCATTTTTACAGTGAATGCATTTTAATTGCTGAGTGGGGATATTTCTCGATATAACGTTTGAATTTTGAACGCACAAATAGTCCTGGATAACTCCATTCAAAAGTTCTCCTCTCTCAGGCATAGGTAATCTTAGCTGAGTTTGGCGATCCTGTTTAGGCGCTTTGGTTTATGTTTTCTCCTCCCTCAGACACAGGAGACCTTAGCTGAGTTTGGCGATCCTATTTAGGCCCTGTGGTTTACTTGCTCCCAAAACATTTAAAATTATTTCGCTTTCCAACCTTTCAACTTTGAGCGTCCCTGATGAAGGTTATTCCAGAAACACATCGTGCGCACTAAATTATATATCTTTGTTTTTATTCCATTGGACGCATGCGTGCATAGGATTGTCGCACTGATGAAGGTTATTCCAGAATTACATCACGTGTACTAAATTAAAGAGTTCACAGCCGGTTCTTAAACATTCACTATCTTCTATTAAAGTCGAGCCCATTAAAATCTAGTCGTTGCTACCTGCCCTTGTCTTAATGTTATTTGTTCTTGTCATTAGTTTTCTCTCTTTTTTATCATGCTAAATTTTAAAGCTGTTTAGCTTGTTCACCTTTTTTCACTGACACTGCATCTAAAGCCTTACTGACATGCACAATCCATGCATTACATTGATTAGAATGTTGCGTGTATCTTTGTATTATGGTTTATAGAACAGTAATATATAAAACCATTTACCATGTGATATTGTCAGTAGCCACATTTATTAATTATGGTCTATTTATGAGTATTCCCATCAAAGCCAAACGGGAATGAATGGAGTGCAATGTGGTTTGAAAAACTGCATTGTGGTCTTAAAATATATTTGTTTGTGTTGTTAACGTAAAATATTAGTAAAAGCTGAAATATTAGCTTAGATACCAAAGACATGCAATGTTAGGTAAAAAAGGTAGTGTTTCACGTTTAGAACACAAACAAAAATGTTTTGAGACTAATATTTAGTTTCTCAAACAAATTGCAGTCCGTCAATAGTGAATGTAAGTTTGTTAAAGCCGTTCAGGTACAATCAAATTTGTTATGTGGTAAACAAAAATGGAGAAAAAAAACACACCATGCTCTCCGAGGAGTACCAAACTTTATTAGAAATATCATAGAAACAGAGACAAAGCGATATCCCTAACTCTCATAGACATAACTACTTACCTTACTATTGTAGTTTGTTACAGATATTGCAATTAAAGGTGACGAGGCTAAGCTAGTGCTATAATCTCAAGCATCATCTCATAGTGGTTGACAATGTCATGGCATCTCATATCATTGTTTTCCCTTCTCCCATATCAAAAAATTGGGTAGTATAATCGGAACAACAACCGAAATGCAAACAAATAATTGTGAAAAATATATGTACGTAAATTGTCATTATAACATACAATTACAAAAATACGTTTTACCAATTTTCCATAAAAAAAAACTGTGGCACTGTAATCTGAGCACCAAACAAACTGCACAAATATAATTCATTGTGAGTTCGAATTCCGCCCATGCGTGGTGTACTCGATACGACATTATGTGATAACGTTTGTAAGTGACTTGAGACAGGTCAATGTTTTTTTCGGGTAATCCGGTTTCTTCCACCAATTAAACTGACAGCCACGATAGAGCTGGATATTGTCGAAAGTGGCAATACATATAATTACCCTTAATCTATTTTGAAATACAAGGAAAAAGGCATATTTGTCAAACTGTGTAAATTATACCATCAAACCTGCCTATGTGGTCGTCACCTTTGTCACCTACTATCATATAAAATGTCATATGAATTAAACCTCTTAAACAGGCAAGAGTTCACCTCTCTTGAAAAAACGTATTTCTTCGTCCTAAAGGTGACCTCTTAATACAGGGTATAACGGTATAGCACTAGAAGCTCAGGACCAGTATACCGGGTGTAATCACTGCAATAACAACGCGGCTCATTCATTAATTAAACATCTATGTAGCAGAAATCAATCAAACGAGATATGCAGAATACACGTTGAGATTGATAGATACTATGTAATAATATTGATTACATAAATTCTGTAAAATTTGAATCAACGACGTGACGTTTGTATTGACGTTTGTAGAACTATCACTGATTAATGAGGACAAGATAATAGAAACATATTTAATTAAATAAACCTTCTTATTCTGTTATCAGACGGTCTATATTTCCTAAATCACCTATTTCCCTGTTAAACGGTTATGGTATTCCGTAGTTTATGGTCTATATTTCCTAAATCACCTATTTCCCTGTTAAACGTTTATGGTATTCCGTAGTTTATGGTCTATATTTCCTAAATCACATATTTCCCTGTTAAATGGTTATGGTATGCCGTAGTTTATGGTCTATATTTCCTATATCACCAATTTCCTTGTTAGCCGGTTATGGTATTCCGTAGTTTATGGTCTATATTTCCTAAATCACCTATTTCCCTGTTAAATGGTTATGGTATGCCGTAGTTTATGGTCTATATTTCCTATATCACCAATTTCCTTGTTAACCGGTTATGGTATTCCGTAGTTTATGGTCTATATTTCCTACATCACCAATTTCTTAGCTAAACTGTTATGGTATGCCGTATATATTTCCTATATTACCAATTTCCTAGCTAAACGGTTGTGGTGTGCCGTATTGCATGATCTATATTTCCTAAGTCATCGATTTCCTGGTAAAACGGTGATGGTATGCCGTAATTTACGGTTTGTATTTACTAAATCACCAATTTTCTTGTTAAACGGTTGTCGTATGGCATAATGTATACTCTATATTTCCTAAGTCACCAATTTCCTGGTAAAACGGTTGTGGTATGGCGTAGTTTATGGTCTATGTTTCCTACATCACATATTTCCCTGTTAAACGGTTATGGTATGCTGTAGTTTATGGTCTATATTACCTAAATCACCAATTTCCTTGTTAAACGGTTATGTTATACGGTCTATATTTCTTAAGTCACAAATTTCCTGGTTACACGGTTATGGTATGCCGTAGTTTATGGTCTATGTTTCCTGCATCACCAATTTCCCTGTTAAACGGTTATGGTATGCTGTAGTTTATGGTCTATGTTTCCTAAGTCACTTATTTCCCTGTTAAACGGTTGTTGTATGGCATAGTGTATGGTCTATATTACCAATTTCCTTGTTAACCGGTTGTGATGTGCCGTATTGCATGGTCTATATTTCCGAAATCACCTATTTCCCTGTTAAACGGTGATGGGATGCCGCAGTATATGGTCTATATTTCCTAAGATCACAAATTTCCTGGTAAAGCGGTAATGGTATGCCGTAGTTTACGCTCTATATTTCCTAAATCACAGATTTCCTTGTTGAACGGTTGTGGTATGCCGGAGATTATGGTATATATTTCCTCAACCATCAGTTGCCTTGGTAAGTGTTTATGGTATGTAGTAGTTTATGGTATATATTTCCTAAATCACCACTTTCCTTGTTAAATGGTGTAAAATGCTGTAGTTGAAAAATTGAAAATCGCCTGAAAACAGAAATTGATACATATCTCACCGTATTGACTCTTCTTTAATTTACGGCCTCTGATTACCCTTTGGTATCAATAGAATTTTCCTTTGGTATTCCGTAGTTTACGTCAAATTCAAATTGACAATCAGCTTAAAACACAAATTGATACATATCTCACCGTATTATCTCTCTTTCAAATTACGTCCTCTAAATATCTTTAAACTGTTCATGTGAATAATTTAATTTGATTTGAATACTGCAATCTGATTTGCTAAACCACATGGAGAAAATGTTGGTTATACTCGATAACCTTGGTTGGTATTGTGACGTCACCAAGTGTTCATCCGCCAACGACAAAATCAAATAGTCACACGAAATAATCGCAATTAAAATCGAGGAATCATTAAATTTTGTTGTAAAGATTAAATTATAAGGAATATTTGAAATTGTTGAACAAGTTATACTTGCATAACCTGGTTTGGGTCAGTCTACGCTTTTCATAAGCCGCTTCGCGGTTTATTAAGTGTAAACTGACCCAAACCAGGTTATATAGTATAACCTGTTCAACAATTTCAAATATTCCTTAATTGAAATTGAAAATCAACTTAAAATACAAATTGATAAATACCTCACCGAATCGTTTACTATAAGTTGGTATATATTTTAATCTCATTTGCTATTAATATTGGAAGGTGCCAACATAAGGTTTTTAGACTAAATTTCTATTATGTAATCGAGTTAGTACTATCACACCTTTGTTTCTTGTTGTTCAGATTTCAGTAAGCAAGATCATGTGATCAATTGATTGAGTGGTGTTTAACGTCAACTATATCGTGGAGTTAACAAATTATATAAATTAATCTACATAACTAAAGCACGGTGGACATAAATGACATTTGTGTATGGAATGAACACATGGATCAACTTGTATATCCAAATAACAGAATAACATAGAAGGATAAGACCACATAGGAGTACGTTTTCTGTTCATAATATAGGATTAAGCGCTTCTTTTCAGAAGTTCACGCATGTGTAAACGGTGCCGATACAATCACAAAATAAATAAACATCCGAAGGACGTTTATGTAAAGTGTGTGAGTGCATCGGCACCGTTTACACATGCATGAACTCCTTGAAAGAACCGTTTAATACTTATAATTCTTCCACGTGAATCTTTTCCCTATTTTGATTATTAAACTAATTTTCGGGCTTGCTTTCAATCGGACACTATCGTAGTTTCCTGCCGGCGGCCGCCATATTGTTTATACTGGTTATGAGTTATGAACGGATCAAAAACGAAAAGGTTCATCGAGTTATGAACGAATCAAAAACAAACACGTGACAGTGTCCTTGGCCAATCAAAAGGCATGAACACGATATACAATAATTCTACAAGAATTATTTTGATATAAACATTATTTTCAAATTATGTGACTTGCGGCATTAGCAAATAGTATTAGGGCTATGGTATTTAACACCACTTTCAACAATAAATCACTTATATCGTGACATGAATACGCCGATAAAATAGATTTTCATTTGTAGATAAATCATATATAAAGGTGATGTTGTAGAACATGTGACGACAATCAGCATTATCTTCGTAAATACATTCCGGTCGTTGCTCATTATATTATCACTATGTCCACTATGACCAATGTGAAACCTGGTCGAAACCTGTGACATGCACAAACATGTAGTGGGTTTAAACCGATGAATGAGATTCCCACCGACCTCTTTTGATAACTGGTCTCCAACAGCAAATGAGTTGTGTCATCTAAGGAATGTGTTTCGTTCAATTTTTTATTTCTGTGCTACTACAAAATGTATAATCAGTGTTTGTAATCATATTTCATTATAACAGTCTTAAAATCAGTATGATCAAATTACAAGAACAGAACATTATGATATTGGAATATCCAATGCGTCAGTTGCTTCCCGGTCGACAACTTTTCTACCATGTAGACATACATGACTATGGATCCATGTAAAGAGGCCATGTTTACCGAATACAACAAGACTTTCATTAAATAAGTGTAATAACAAAATTACCGAACTCCGAACAATCTTCCAAAGGGAAAGTCAAAACTCATAAGTATATAAACAGACAAAATCAGTCAACAACCGGAAAACTAAAAACCGTAATGACTCCGACTTGGTACTTGCATTTCCAAAGAAATTGTGGGTTGAATCAGATTTTACGGCGCCAAACCTCCCGCTTTCATTACGGTTCAATAGAGTTACTGGTTTTACAAATCTCAATTGCCTTTGTCCGATTTAGCTGCCTCTGAATGATAATCTGTCCGATTAAGAAATGGTCATGCCTGAAAATGTATGTATTCCAAATCCGTTATGTAATAATCGTATAATATGATATGCCCTCTAACAATAGTACATGTGCATTTTAATATAAACCCTTGATGTAATAAACATATGCATTCTTCAAATAAAGCTATCTACGTTTTAGTAATGTGTTGATTTCTTTGTCTTGTGTAACCTATGTTGGCGGTTTCTCTGGCTTGTCCATTTTTGAATTGCCTTCGGTGTTCTCCAGCATTCATTGCATTGTAAATCGTCTGCGTAATAATTGCAGTATAATATGCACTCTACAAGTCAAGTTGTTGCATCACATACGCGTCATTATACATATTTTATTGACAACCCCAATGGCTCATGCGAATAAAATATTTATACATCGTGTCAATAAAACAGATATGTGTGAATAAAACGTATTACACAACGATTTGTTTTATTTGATTGAGTGTAATTAAGATTACTGTTCTGATAACAATATATTTCCCTGATTCATAGATCTGTAAATATATGAGGTATTCCCTACGGTGGGCCTGTACAGTGTTTAGATTTATCATATTAACTTAGTTAACTCTAACGTTATCACTGAACTTATTCAATAGAGAACAGAGTTGTAATAGCGATTAATGCCACTTTCAACAACATTTCAGTTATATCGTAGCGGTCAGAATTCTTGGTGGAGGAAACCAGAGCACCCAGAGAATCACCTGAGGTATTCTCTAAGGTAGACCTGTACAGTGTTGGGATTTTTCATATTAAGTTAGTTGACTGTAACGTTATCACCGAACTTATTCAATAGAGAATCGGAGCGAATGTGCGCATATTATTTTGTAACTGGTATTTTTGTTGAAGATACAAGTATCAAATTGTAGAGCCTTATAATTCCATGAAACGGCTTATTCCCGTCACATTCTGTGTACTTGTCCCATAATTTCATCTTCATATGTTCAAACGTTCTTGTCATCAATCAACCGCCATAGAATCAACAGTTTCAACTTACGAACAATTTGGGTTCATAATAATAGATTCCCCTCAATCGTGATGTGTTTACATTTCATGAATACAAAACGTTTAAACATCAATGGTCAATAGCTCCATCAATATCAACAAAACGATCAAACCTGTCACCTGAACATATAACAAAGCGAAACCATGACATGTGGCGTTTTACATCCTGGTTCTGGCTTGGTACAGATACAAAAATGTGGCTGAGTTAGAAACCGGGCTATATAACCTCCTGTCATTGATATTAGGATCTCTAGCGAATACGCTGATATACACAAGCAATCCAAAAAAACCTGCACAGACCTTTTTCAATTTAAAAAGATCACACGAGATGAATGACATCATGAAAATAGACAGTACAGTACCAAGATGACGGACATTAAATTAGCTGAAGTCGGTTTTTTCCCATTTTAAGCGTTTTACAGAAAGTTTTATTAAACGTAAAAGCGACAAGGAAACGATCGCAATTACAAAGACCGTTCCATTACAGTTTTTGCGTTTAACAACACATTCTGCAAACCGAGAGAAATGAAGAAAAATCGATTTCATCTAATTTGGTGTCCACCATCTTGGGATGATGATAACTTAAGTTACGATCATCTGCATTACACTATATTAATATGACGGGTGCCACTAGTAGAGCAGGAATATGCTTATCCTTCCGAAGCACCTGGGTTTACCCCCTGTTTTTAGTGGGGTTCGTGTTACTCGATCTTTAGTGTTATGTGTATGTTTTGTAGATCGTTGTTTGTCCTTTTGTCCTTTTTCTTTTGGCCATTGTGTTGTTTGTTCGTCTTCGATATAAAGGATTATGATTACCACTTTGGTATCTTCAACCTCTTCTTACAGTAGAAAGGTCAGTAAAGTTCATAACATAGCATTGTTGATGTATATGACTTTAGCATTTAATCAATGAATGCCATTACCAGATGTAATCTTAGAAAACTACGGTACAGGAGTGGTGTTTGTTTTGTTTAACCTCAAAGGACATGTATTGTTACGAAAATACCCTAATAATATTTTGTATCCTATCACACAATCTAATATTAACTTTATTATTGCTATTCCTAGCAATTTACGTAGAGTATCCCCCCGAAGGTTTGTTTTGTAAATAAAACAAAAGCCGTGTTTATCCTTCATATATCTGATAAACAATTAAATCTGGTATAATTAGATTCATGATATTATAGTATATCGTTTGTTATTCAATTATATTACGATCTGTCTACGGTTCTCGTATCAACTGACGGTATGGTATTGTTTGTTTTTTCATTTTGTTTTGATCAAATTGTAACTTTATTCCAGAGTTGATATGAGTTTGTTTTATGACAGATAGAAAACAACTTATATTGTATGTGATAAACAAACATTAGAGAAAACGAAATGGGGCAATCACGAATGGAGGGTTAAGGATTAGATTTATGGTGTTTATCTCCACTTTCAACAGTATTTCAGCTATATGATGGCGGACAGTTTCAATGGTGGAGGAAACCGGAGTACCGGAGAAAACTACCGAGCTGTCGCAAGTCACTGACAATAAATTATCACATAATGTTGCATTGAGTACATCTCGCCTGAGCGGGATTCGAACTCACAACTTTATTGGTGATATGCACTGATTGCACATGTAGTTGTAGATCCAACTACCATGCGATCACGACCACGAGGATCCCTATCAAGAATGGAAAATCCAGAAACAATGGCAATACTGGGCACGCAATACACAGAACGAAGACATACAAAATTAAGAGTCCACAACAGAAATCTAAAAGAATGAGCAACACGGAATATCAAGAACTAGGGGGTTCTCTTTCTTAATTGACCCTTGACACTGGCAGGAGTTACTCATATTGTTAAGTCCGGTACAAGTTTATTGGGGGGTAAAGGAAAAAACTAGTATATGGGAAAAGATTCATGGTCTTTTGAGACCTGTATACATCGTAACGGCCATCGTATACTTTGTGAAGAAGACTTTATAAAAGACATAATGTGTATATCATCCACTGATAATGTATGGTCAAATCAGATATGCTGGCCTACGGTTGTCCCTGATGCAATTTTATGGGTATTTTTTATTAATCTGACAGATTGATATTTAAACCATAATTTATAAGTAAAGACTGCAATTAGTGGAACTATCAAGATGCTAAAAATCATCAATCAATGGGACGTCAAACACGTTATGACGTCATCGGTAAAAACTTGAAGGTCAGTTTTGAAAGTCTCGACATTCGTTATCACAGCTCGTCCTTTTGGACTCGCTGTGAGACGATCGACAATGTCTGCTTTGACCTTAATAACTGTCGTCATTCTTTAGGTAACATAATACAGATATTCCTTGTTTACGTCCGGTTTTTTATACGAACAAACGTCACATGTAAGCTCCGGGTAACAAAATACATAATTTCATTATATTTCTGATAGGCATGGATATAATTAGATTTGATATGGGTTTTCATACTATCTGTCACTTTAGAAGTAATTTCCTATATTTACGCTACACTATTTCTTCACTCATTGACCAGCCTTTACAACACTACTCGAGACAACGGTTCAATTTCCCTTGTTTCCGATTTTTTGTTGGGTCTGTTGCAGAACAAACTGAATACAAATAGAAGTGAGAGATTGATTGTTATTTAAGTCCAAAGAAGCGATTTTTCTTCTCTGTCATGGTGACAGCAAGATATTCAATGAAATGATGTTAACGATATACGCTTTGGACTTAAACAACATGTCTAATTGATTCATTAAAATGCTTGCTCACTTGCACAACAGTCCACAAGTAGTCACATTGCTTCACTCTGAATCATTATCTGGTTCCGATGCAAACAGTCTTTTCTCTTACTCGTTAAAGCTGAGTGCTTCGCATTGCACGACAATTTATTGCATTGCATTCAGAAACCGAATGTGCAAAACGTTATTTTTGTTTTTCTTTAGGCAATTACAGTCTTACAGTCAATATCACAGTATTTAAATAATGTTTTACTATATTACTTGTCCTTCGAGGTTTTTGGCAGGGCACATCATTTTGGTTTTCTGTCTTGCATTTGTTGTTTTGATTGTTTTGTGTTGTCTGTTGTGTGCCAAGTGTTGTCTGTTTCTATGGATTGTCCATACATCATTGCTCTTTCGGTTTTTTTCTGACGTGTATTTAGCTTACACGTAATAGAAAGCCTATTAAGAATAAACACATCAAACATTGATCACAAGACACGGAACAAAGACAACT
>MJUT01045532.1:799889-811767 GCA_002080005.1 Gigantidas platifrons | reverse complement strand
AAAAAAACAACGCAGAAATACAAGTGCTTGGTGAAGTGTAATCAGTTCATATATCTCATAAGATACTCGCCGTGTTACTCTTATAGTTAGGACTGGTACAAATCTTGAAGATGATGGAGAAGAGACAAACACTATGAATTTACTCTTCCATCTGCTGAATTTAATTTTGTTTTCATTTTGGGTCTTGCCAATTGTGGGAAATATAGTTTGTGGAATCTTCGCGTGATTAGAAAAATATATCACACCTACACTCTCAACTCATTAGCCGTGGGTCTATTCAGATGAACCCCACTGTTTCGGGCGGGTTTCCTAACTGCTCTGTACTTTGTAATGTCCACAACAACATAATGTTATGCAACTATCCTATTTGAAGAATTCAACATATCTTCAAAGATTCGATCTTATCAGTCGATAAAGCATTCATCAACGATACCCTAATGTAATCGTGACCCATTTATCTCTTCTTGGAACTTTAATTTGCAAGGAAACCCTTTTTTAACTGTGGTTTGATTGGCTGTAAGACAGTAGAAGTCTACATCAGTAATGTAAAGGGACGCTTCCTACTTAAGGTTATTTAAATCTTAGTAGTTCATAACCACCTCTGCTAACTGCGAAGGTGGAGATCTCCTTTAGTTCAGTTGGTAGAGCGGTAGCTTACCATGCGAGATGTCCCGGGATCGAATCCCATCGTGAACATACATTGCAGTTGTCGGAGGTAAAGATGGTGATGGTTCACGGGATATATTAGATACCCTCCTAACTGAATTTAGTACTGCTTGACTACTATTTTACCTATTTTGTTCCAGTATTGTTATAAATGCTGTTATAGTGACAACCGGAACCTTTGAACCGTAATGGAAACGAGAGGTTGGCGCCGTAAAATCTGATTCAATCCACCATTTCTTTAGAAATGCCTGTACCAAGTCAGGGCCATTGCGGTTTCCCAGTTTCCCGGTTATTGACTGATTTTGTCTGTTTATTGATTTATGAGTTTTGACTTTCCCTTTGGAAGATTGCTCTGTGTTTTTTTTAATTTGTTATTACCCTTATTATGCTCTACCGTTACAGTAATAACATAATTCTAAATACATAATTGACCTGACAGGCAAATTACTGGATTGTTAGTAACCTAAAAGAGAAATGAATACAAACATTTAAGGGGCATACATTGCTCGGTCTCTATATTTTCATTATCATATAGAATACTATGGTAAATATAAGATGGAAGGTGACCATAACCTCCTTCGATCAGCAGTCCCCAATCTGTTGAAGATGGAAGGTGACCATAACCTCCTTCGATCAGCAGTCCCCAATCTGTTGAAGATGGAAGGTGACAATAGCCTCCTTCGATCAGCAGTTCCCAATCTGTTGAAGATGGAAGGTGACCATAGCCTCCTTCGATCAGCAGTCCCCAATCTGTTGAAGATGGAAGGTGACCATAGCCTCCTTCGATCAGCCGTCCCCAATCTGTTGAAGATGGAAGGTGACCATAGCCTCCTTCGATCAGCCGTCCCCAATCTGTTGAAGATGAGCGTACACGATGAAGATTATTCCAGAAACGTCACGTGTGCACTTATTTATATATCTACGTTTTTTTATTAGGCTGATTAATTAATCCTTTGAACAAGCATGCTATGTTTAGCCGAGTGTAAATTACCATGGAAATATAATTGACACAGAGAGCTTATTATATCCCATATTTACATTCTTTTGTTTTTCCATAATATGTTGCTTAAAAGGTTCACCTTTGAGTCACGTACAATATAAAACGTGCTAGGATGATCGTTGATACTAAGATAATTGTTCAGAAAGCGATCTCGTTTTAGAATTGTGTTCAGTAAAAGCGTAGATATTTAATTAACTGTGTCAAATAATTAAGACTATCGATATGAAAGTACGTTTCCAACCTTTTAATTTTGAGCGTACCTGATGACTGTTATTCTAAAAGCGCGTCGTGCTCACTAAATTAGATATCTACGTTGCTATGACTACCACTGGGTCGATACCTCTGCTGGTGGACTATTAGTACCCGAGGGTATCATTCGCACAGTAGTCAGTGCTTCGGCACTGAAATAGTTTATTAGACATATTTATTACTGACATTTACAGTTCCTAAATAATGTAATAATGTAATAAATAATAAAACTAAGGTTCTCCTACCTCAGGCATAGGTGACCTTAGACGATTTTGGCCATTATGTTTTACCGTTTGGTTTCATTGCTCACAACACTGTAAAATATTTGGCTTTCCAATCTTTTATTATGTGCGTACGTGATGAATATTATTGTTGTATCTTGCGCACTAAATGTGATATCTATATGTTTATTTAGTATGATTGTAACTTTGTCAACACAAGTACAGTACACATATTTATGTATATACTCCTTTAAATTTCAATCTTTAGATGATGTGTGATACACAGTTCATCCGATTGATCAGCCTAAGTCAAACTATTTTAAGCTTACTACTTACATGATAAAAACCATATGGTGTTTTCTTGCTTAAAGGTATAAACTGGTAATATGATGTTTGTCCAATGATGACGGTATTTGTATGATTACCTCACCCATATCTTGTTTTATGTTAATAACCCTGCATCTGGGAAATAATATTCGATACATCAAATAACATCAAAACGAAAAAAAGTTTCCATGGTAAAGCAGCGTTTATAGACAGAAGAAAAGAGTATTTCTCAACTGGTTAGGGGCTGTGTCACACTTATTTTAGGGTACCAGTTATGCTCATTTTTAAATATTTTACCATGTCTGTGATACTTAGAACAGTAATAAAAAAAACGCAAAGTATAATATTTTTATATTAATTTACAACCATTTCTGCTGGTATAAATAGCAATAAAACATTCTTCTGTCACTACATGTATAATTTGTGTTTAAGTGTACTGTTGCGTAGCCTGTCATGATCATTTACATCCAGATCATTTCTTTCTATTTGTCGTGACGTGTTTATTATTGCGAACGTCTAAGTACGTTGATAATTTGCAAGCCTTTCCAATAATATGCATAGTGTTATATCGCTTTCAAGAATTCAAATAAATCTCATCTTATCGACGGGTGTCACATGTGGAGCACGAATTGCTTACCCTTCCGGAGCACACGAGTTCTTCCCTTGTTTAAGTGCGGTTCATTTTGTCCGATCTTTAGTGTAATGCTTTGTAGATCATTGCTTGTTCTTTTGTCCTTTTTCTCATGGCCAGTTTGTCGTCTGTCCTTTTTCTCATGGCCAGTTTGTCGTCTGTCCTTTTTCTCATGGCCAGTTTGTCGTCTGTCCTTTTTCTCATGGCCAGTTTGTCGTCTGTCCTTTTTCTCATGGCCAGTTTGTTGTCTGTCCTTATTCCATTTACAGCTTCTGATTTCCCCTTTTGTATCTTCAAACTCTATGTACAACATACTCACTGTTTGTGACTATGCGAAAGCTATGATATGGCACTTTTGCCGCTTAAAGGTGGTCAAATCTTCTGTTGCACTCTATGTAGCAATGGCGACAAAAATCTTAGAATGCTAGCTAATATCCGTTTGTCTTGAATAGAGATTACAAATCCATAACAAAGTATGATAAGAAGAGTAATCGCCTGTCCAAAAATCTTTCAGCTTTAATTGCATTTTATCGCGAGTTATTTATCAGCATGTTATAAAACCCGTGTTCCGTCAATTAACCAACGGATGTACTTTAACATGATCCATCACCTTGAAATTGAACTGCTACAAGAAATAATTGTGTATTGTAAAATATGTTACTCTTTCAAATATTGAACATTTCAGATTATTTCAGAATACAGTAACAGAACAAACACTTTTTTTGTTCTAATTAATAGTTCCATGCATTTACAACCATGGAGAAAAATAAACGTTATAGAAAACCTAAGGGCCAATCAATGATGGATAATTAAGTGACACAAGACATAGCGGAACACAGAAAGAATACAAACAATAACCAAAATATAACACAACACAGCAAATTAAACAAGATGAGCAATACGTACGATCCCAACAACAATCCATGATGACCCCATTTGCTCCCAAAATGCAGGGTAAGCGATGCCTGTTCCTTATAAGACACCAACCACAGTGTTACTCATTGCAGAGTCCGGTAAAAGCTTTGTCGGTGATAGAGGAACGACAAAATATATTGACACCTAGAATATTTGAGATATCCAGAATATATTTATTAAAACAATTTTAATAATTGACAACCCGACAGACAATAGGGTTAAGATCAACACTACTATATATCACTACTCGGAATTCGACTACAACGGTCTACTACGTACTACCACAGAACGGGTTCAAACACGATACCAGAAGCCGTAATTCAAAGGACAGACAATACAGTTGCCTCCTATAGAAAACGGGCAAAAGGACACACAACAGAAACTAAATATTGAGCAAAACGAAATCCACAAAAAAGAGGAAATGTAAACTGTTTCTACTCCATGAGTTGCAAACGTCATGTTATTCTTATTACAAACCTGGGTTGCGTTCAATATCGTAGCAGCTAGCCTAGCTGCTAGGTAAAATAGCCATGATGTTATTGAACGATTAGCTACGTAGCAGTGCTAGCAAATATGGGGCCAATCATATAGAATAATTTCTTGGAACATTTTAGCTAATCGTATTTGTCTGGTTACCTTAATAAATTATCACCTGTATTAAAAGCGTTGCCACTTCCTGCAATGCCACTATATTTGCCTTACGAAATTAAATTTAGTTTTTGCCGCCATCTTGGACTCAAAAGCTTGTATAAATTTTTAAGGCTAGCTAGAGCTACGTAGCCGCTAGGCTAGCTTTCCGTTCAATATGATTTATCTACGTAGCTTAACCTAGCAGCTACGATGTTGAACGCACCCCTGGTCAAAAATGAGGAAATATAACTAATAAACCAAGTCTGTAATGCAGGGTGGATGATAACTTCGGGGACTAATAGTCCACCTGAAGAGGCATCGATCCAGTGATAATAATGCATTGATGCTTCACTGGACACATTTTCCAGTTTATTGTAGCAGCCTCTTTTATCTGGAATTAGATTACGTCATTACTAAAGTACCTCACACAATTTTAATTGTATTGTCATCAATATAGAACCTTAATACACCCAGCAGATATGTAAACACTATTAACCTATTAAATTACATAATTCTTTAACAAACTGGTAATACATTGATATTTCAAAATTATATGATGATAGCAACGACAAAGGTGTATTTGTAAAGATTCCATGATTGCGTGAAATAATCAGTTAGGAACTACACTCCACTTATAAATTATTTGATTGTGTCAACTAAAAACGTAGTTATCGAATTTGATTTGTGCCCACGACAAAAAGATGACAAACTAGAATTATTTGAATTACAATATAAAACAATAGAGAAGATCATTCATCTGTCAGACAGACTGATAAACCAAGCAAGAACATAAACATGGTGTAATGGAAGACAAATATCATTTATAGCCAACGGATATCCTGAGTTGTGATAAAAGACGAAAAAACTTCCTAATGTATAAAGATATAATCTGTACATGCATTTGTATTATTAAACAAATACAATCAAAGAGCATGCATTCGTCTTTTGTTGATGTTTCCCTTTTTTGTGTTGAAAGATTTAAGGTGAAAGGTGATTGTTCGTTTTGGTGGAAATAAAAATATGAAAAACAAATACAATGTAATATGACATTGTGAGAAGAACACCCTATATAAACATCGTAGACACAGAGACGAAATAGACAAAACACCTAACACAACACAAACATAACTGCTTAATTAACTGGCTTGATACAAGCATATAGGAAGACGGTGGCGGGGCTAAACTAGTTATATGGGTATAAGTACATAGAGATAAACAAACATGGCCCCGATGCCACAAAACCTTTTCTTTGCTGAGGAAACTTCTTTTGCTCAATTCTGTGTTCTCATCTAATCAAATTTTGAGTATTTCTTCCTTATTTGAGAATATTCTCAGACTTAAGTAAATTCTCAAGTTTTGTGGCGCCGGGGCCAGAAGCCCGAAAGCTCTAAAATACAACATTGAAGTCCAGAAAGGGGTGACTAACTGACAGCTAACCGCCTTCCAATAAAATTAGGTTTAAAATTATTTCATCGTGTAGTCTGTGTGCGGCTTATTGATACATTTTGAAGACAAGATGATGGTATCATAATGACCCTTTATCTAACATTATGTACGTTTTCCTTAGAAATTAATGAAAGTAGCCTGTCTGATGCAAGATGTTGTATCACCACACTGTGGTGATAAAATAATGGGGAGACGTTGCACGAGACGTTCTCTGACGAACAACTTTGTCATGACGTCATATCATTGGAATGCGAGACAAAGCACATAAACGTGACATGGCTGAATGAACGACAAAAAAGCGTGACATCATACACAACATGTATTGTACCACAGTATTGTACAAATTTTAATTTTCCCTGTTGCGTGAACAAACTGCATCACAACTCGTAGTGATACTGGTTCACACCACGGGCTCGACCTGATACAAAATCTTGTACCAACACACTATGTATTTAACTGGTGGCCAAAAACACACTGCATCTACATGTATATTTAGATTTGCTAAATCATGTTTGCAAGTTCCTGTAGGTGATATGCAAAACAGAGTAATGGTTAAAGATCATTACACTTACGACTAAAAAAGTCAAAAATGAACATATCAGTTGTTGCAACTTATGAATGTTAAACCCAGAGATAGTACCTACGATCGCCATTACCTGAGGACAACATATCAGCTGTTTCATTACCAGAGTCATGAACTTTTCGTCAAAGCGTAATAGAAAATAATTTGCAATAAATATTAATAAAGAGTCTACGATATGGGTACCCGCCGGACATGTGTCTGTTATCTGATTTGATTATAGAGTTAATTACGTTATCAATTTATATAATTTGCTAATTCTTTCTGTAAGGTCTTGACCAACAGTAATCGTTCGCAGAATCGATATTCACAAATGCACTTTATAGCTAACTGGATGATTTGTGAAATTCCTGGTCGCAGTTAGTTAGGTATTCTGACATTTTAACACAATAAGTAGGTATAGGGGCTCAGTCCCAACGTCAGTGATGCTTTGTTTGTACATGAGTGATTGTTATTTAATGCCAAATGAGCATCATTTTTAGCTGTAGCATGGCGACGACAGGTTGTATTTTTACTTTTCACTAGATCAACACCCATAGTTGGAGTGTAATAATGCTAGCTCACTGACAGAACAAGCTGTGGGGTAGATAAGTGACGCCACTCGGACACATTATTCTGATTTCGAGCCAACCAGTCTTTACTTTTTCTCCTTAGTGCTGCGAGCTAAGCGGATAATCAGCAAATACCACTATTATAAGTCTTTCATTGTACCCTACGGTCCTCAAGGCCAGCACACTAGACATTATACCATCAATGTGGTTTTGTTAGTATATATACGCAGAGTTTAACAACCTTAACTACAGCAAAACGCATACCCCTCACAGGGGAGGACACGCACACTCGTTGTAATGACATGTTGCATGGTTAACCACAAGAGATAGTCTATGATGTCACCTTTGTTAATCAGTACTCAGTTTAATTGTATAGTATCAATGCAATGTATAAATAATTGTAAAGATTGTGCTTCAATCAACCACGGTAATTATATATGATAACAAAGATTGGTACCGATCGTTTTGTGTTTTCTAGTAATTACCATGAAACAGAAATTACATTTACATCAGTAAAAAATATCTATGGAGAGTGAATACGGACATAAAAAGAAATAAATGTCCAAATAAAACATTCAGGGGGAAAAGAAAAACGAAAACATGAAACTACAATAATAATAAAATATTATTGAAACAAAAATAGCTTCCGATTGAGTGAACTATTTATTTTGTTTATGTGTATCAAAATACTTTCAGCTGAGTAAACTTATAAAAAAAATGAAAGATAAAAGCATATTAGCTGCGTCTGTAGTTTTTTATTTGATTAACGATAAACCACCCATTAACAGTAAAAACGTTGAACTGAGACGAGACAAAATATTTGTAGGCGTGACAAACGTTTATGTAATGGCGGCTATCAGATCTCGTTAATGCTTTTTTTCACAATTCTGTGTAAAGTTAAAAAAAAAATCAATTTTACTATCTATCAATCATAAATTAATTTCTATCTTAAAAATGATCAGAATGAAGGCTAACCTTTAGAACATCGTTACCTATGATAATATTATATGTTGAAAAAAAATCAAACTTAAGATCAGCTATAATGATCTTGAACATTTGTTTTACGTCATGTTAGAATAGTGGGTACGTCGAATGGAATGTCAACACCAAGGAGAGATAACTTTCATCTTTTTCTTCATTTGCAATTATGGAATGCTTATAGAAAATATATAACGTTAATTAAAATAGACATTTAGGATAGGCACATTCCCACACAAATATTTTACAAACATTCTTAGAAAAATATTTTGTGTTGTCATTAGAAATTGTCCACATCTTGATAGTAATATACCAATCGCTCCTCTGCATATTTTTATATGACATTTACATTTCAAATATTTACACTCGATCTATCAATTTGTAGTCAGATATTTTGCCGCCTACCCGTTTATATATTACCACCTCACTGTCTTAAGAGTAATTGACCATTAAGGCAATGATCTTCAGAGACAAGTCCCATCTTTTCTTTACAATTATACAAAGTAGAAAATATATAGCATACATAACAAATTAACAACATATGGTTCAAAATTTATTTACATTGGTCTTCACTTCAAAAGACCAAATGTCAAAAATGTTTCGGGTTTAAGAATATTTCTGTTCTTCATTGTTGTTCAGATTATAATTCAGAAAAAATGTTTCTTCAGACATTCTAGACTTTAGTACAATGAACAAAGAAATGAAATTCGTCATCACTCATTTTTGCTATTACAAAACAATACATGTTCTTAGGATTCGGGTGATTTCAACATTACTGAAAAACATTTTTTAATACGTATCCTTAGAAATTAAAGACATTATGGTTTGAATAATATTATATAGTTTGTATGCTAATATTTAGTAGCGTACTAATACTTTTATCACGTAAACAGACGAGGCAGGGATATGTACCACCTGTTTTGTTTATTGCAGAATGTGATAAATGGATTGACCTATTTGTGGGGGACATGTGAAAGGTTGTGTATCGATTTTACCTCCTTCTACGATTTTTCTACTCGATATTTGGTGGGGTCCGTGCTGTTCATCATTTTAGCTTTCTTTTTTTTTTCTTTTTTTTTTTGCTGTGTTTGTCTCCATTGTGTGTCTTCTGCACAATGCTGTCCATTCATGATTGCGCCTTCGTATTTCTGTGACGTTTATTGCTATATGTCCATGGTTGCACTATCTTCAGACCGACTTGTTTGTCAACTTGCTGATGAAAATAATTGGTTGATTAAAAACTGTCAGCTATATTTAATTCATCTTGAATACAGCTAGCATACGGTGCTGAACGCGTGACGTTAGACAACACTTAATTGCTGTTGTTTTGTTGCTATTCCACGACTGAAGCGCAGAGGTTAACACCTCCTCTGATGGCTTTAGTCAAGTGATGATTTAATACACATTCGACAATCTCTTCAGCCTTAATGTTCCTTTAAAAACTCAAATTCATTTCCATATTCATACTTTGAGCGAAATATTATCTTTAGCGTTACTCTAAAAGCAACTTATTTTGGAATACCATTAAAACGAAAACGTGATACTTTCTATAAACCTAATATATTCCTATCTTACATTAGTGAAGCTAGAACGTTATGTTAGTCTCTATGTAAATAATTCTGTTTGTACCTTGTGGAATATTTTTTTGTTATTTCGTGTTGATCTTAGATTAGTATTGCAAGAAAATAAACCAGCCCCAGGGATGAACGCTAAACACATTTATCAGTTCGTTGCACTACAGTATTACAGTCCTTTTTCCCATTTGTTATATAGGTTTAGAGGAAAACAATTATCTCAATAATTCTGTTTGATATAAATATCTTGTGCTTGGTCATCGGAGATAATTGCGATAATTTGACAAATAAAGATGGTCATAGAAAACATGGAGCTGGCCGTTCATTGTACAAGGTCACAAGCTATTTGTTAGAAGCACAAATACTACAAAGCACAACAAGATTTAAAGTACTTTGATCAGGCAACCGAAACAAAATCTAGAAAAAAAAATGTACTCCGATAATAATACTGAGTCTGACATGGAAATCCTTGAAGAAACCAACCTTTCAATATATACACACTAGTCCTTATTTATATTATAATGGCATATATGAAGAGTTGATTTCAAATTAAAAAATATTATAGGCAGTTGAGGATCACCGCATCTTAAATGTTCATTTTGGAGTACAGACAAACCTGTATTAAGAGGTCACCTTTGGGACAAAGAGAAAATTGCATTATAAGACAGGTGACCTCTTAAAAGAGGTTATATTCATATTAAATGTTCAATGACAGGACAGGATAAAAGTGGCATTTTAATACAGGTGACTGCTTAACAGAGGTGACCGCATAGACAGGTTTGACTGTACATCATTACCACTAGTTTTACTTAATTTCAACCTGCTTCATCATGTACCTGGTCATTTCCGGTTTCATCTGTGCATGCTGGGTAATAAAAGCTTGAAAACACCAAAGGTGCAATAAAACGATGTAAATAGAAGAAGGACAGATAATACAATGGACAAAAGAAAATAATTAAACAGATTTATAAAACACCATACATAGTGACAACGATAAGGCAACACGAACGCCAAGGACAAAGCAACACGAACACCATAAAACATCACACGAACGCCAAGGACAAAGCAACACGAACACCATAAAACACCACAAGAACGCCAAGGACAAAGCAACACGAACACCATAAAACACCACACGAACGCCAAGGACAAAGCAACACGAACACCATAAAACATCACACGAACGCCAAGGACAAAGCAACACGAACACCATAAAACATCACACGAACGCCAAGGACAAAGCAGCACGAACTCCATAAAACACCACACGAACGCCAAGGACAAAGCAACACGAACTCCATAAAACATCACACGAACGCCAAGGACAAAGTAACACGAACTCCATAAAACACCACAAGAACGCCAAGAACTAAGCAACACGAACTCCATAAAACATCACACGAACGCCAAGGACAAAGCAACACGAACTCCATAAAACACCACAAGAACGTCAAGAACTAAGCAACACGAACTCCATAAAACATCACACGAACGCCAAGGACAAAGCAACACGAACTCCATAAAACACCACAAGAACGCCAAGGACTAAGCAACACAAACTCCATAAAATACGAGCCTGAACTCAACCGTTCCTGAAGTGCGAACAGCTACTGCTTCACCGGTGATACGAAAAGCTTCAAAAATTTAGCATTCCAAACCTAAATACAGGCACTCGTCATGCTATGTTTATTGCATGAGAAACGATTAATAGTTAGGCTAATTACAAATACGTAATAGAATACACTAGCTTGAAGTTTGTGAATTAGAATAAACATTTTGTTTGACCTTTCTTCAACATTTGTCCGCTTTGGGAGATAGAATTCGTGCTCATATTACAAGTTTTGCCACAGATATTGTTTTTGTTAATCTATGATCACAAGTAACACTGTTTTCAAATAAAACATTACAACAGGAATTACCGTATTGTATTTTTGTATTTTATGGGTTCAATCTACGCTTTATAGTCACAGATATTGATTTTACTGACGGCTCCCTACCTAGATTTGATTTATTATGTGTATACCTTTTGTACAGGTGTAACAGCAAGAAGATTTAATAGCATTACGTATTTAATTCTGTATCCAGTGTTATACAGGGTACAACAGACGAT
>MJUT01045532.1:768252-799775 GCA_002080005.1 Gigantidas platifrons | reverse complement strand
CTTATGTTGAACACAGAGCTGTCATGCACGTTCCCAGGAGGTGAATGGGATATGTCCAATCGATGAGAGTTTATGATTCGTAATTAAAGGTTGACTGTTGACCATAGTAGGTGCTGTTTTTGGAGTGTGCAATTTCCTTTACATGCAAAATATACCTTATGTATGTGTGACGACACCAAAGTGTTAATCAGAAGTCGTAAAACGAATGGTATATAATACAATGTAATGGTATATAATACAATGTAATGGTATATAATACAATGTAATGGTATATAATACAATGTAATGGTATATAATACAATGGTCACAAGAAAGAGGATAAAAGACAAACAATGATCTACAAAACACAAACCACTAAACATTAAAGAAAAGTAAAGATTAAACAACAGGAACCCGAATCAAGACTGGGAGTGAACTTATGTGTCGCATAAAGGTATGCAGTTCCTGCTCCAATAGTGCCACCAGTCATCACACTCCTGTTACAAAACCGGTGATAAGTTCGGAATGAGAAGAAAAGAGTAGGCGTATTCACGAATTCCTCCATACTGTTAACCCATCCTAACACTAGATCCATTCCAAGTGTCGCTCAAATGATTTTCCCCCGGTGACCCATCCCCCCTTTGTTTTTTGGATATTTTTTTACATGTCTCTGTATGTATATGTCTTATCCGTAAACCTTGTATTCAACACAATGAAGCTTAATATTCAAATATACGAGTTCCCTGTAGACATGCTAATTGAATGTCAAGGACTACGATTCATTCTTTAACATTTATATTTCATGAAGAATATGTTTTCTTAACACGTTATAGAAAACAGAAATGGTTTCGTGACAAATCTGGATGTTCTTTTTGTCTGCTGATGTACTCTGATAATATTACGATAGCCATCAATGGGATAATTAGTAAAGTACCACTCTGAATTAAATAACATAGTGTTATTTACTTATTTAAGATCGAATAAAACGGAGTCACGCACAACCTTTATATAGGAACGATATCTGTCAACCATTATTACCAATACTGTCGTTACTTTGTCAATCAGCATCGTATTGAGATTTTTTGCTAGTCCAGAAAATCCCTCACGAAAATCTTCAATTTCTCACCTTACAAAATACTAAACGTACTCAAATCCATAAATCTTAAATCATCTTATACTGCGTTCTATTTTGTTAATTGTAATAATCTGCTTGCTATCTGGTGTAGAAAAATGTGAATCCTGTATTCTCTTGATAAATATTTAAGGCAGAAATGAGATGACCATACGGGCATTTGGGAATGTCCAGTGAGCCTCCCAGGTAAGCAACATATTAATGAACAGATTCGTTTCCACTAATAAAGATCACATACTGTCACAATAAAAGACAATACAGACATGGACAGTACAATAGTAGGGTCATTGAATGTTTGTAGCTAACTGACTACCAGCTAGGAAAGCAGAATATGTTGGTCACATGGACAGTACAATAGTAGGGTCACTGAATGTCTGTAGCTAACTGACTGCTAGCTAGGAAAGCAGAATATGTTGGTCACATGGACAGTACAATAGTAGGGTCATTGAATGGCTGTAGCTAACTGACTGCTAGCTAGGAAAGCAGAATATGTTGGTCACATGGACAGTATAATAACACGGTCGTAGAATGCTCGTATTTAACTGACTACCAGCTAGGAAAGCAGAATATGTTGGTCACATGGACAGTACAATAGTAGGGTCATTGAATGTTTGAAGCTAACTGACTGCTAGCTAGGAAAGCAGAATATGTTGGTCACATGGACAGTATAATAACACGGTCGTATAATGCTCGTATTTAACTGACTACCAGCTAGGAAAGCAGAATATGTTGGTCACATGGACAGTACAATAGTAGGGTCACTAAATGTCTGTAGCTAACTGACTGCCAGCTAGGAAAGCAGAATATGTTGGTCAAATGGACAGTATAATAACACGGTCGTAGAATGCTCGTATTGAACTGACTAGTAGCTAGGAAAGCAGAATATGTTGGTCACATGGACAGTACAATAGTAGGGTCACTAAATGTCTGTAGCTAACTGACTGCTAGCTAGGAAAGCAGAATATGTTGGTCAAATGGACAGTATAATAACACGGTCGTAGAATGCTCGTATTGAACTGACTAGTAGCTAGGAAAGCAGAATATGTTGGTCACATGGACAGTACAGTAGTAGGGTCACTAAATGTTTGTAGCTAACTGACTGCTAGCTAGGAAAGCAGAATATGTTGGTCAAATGGACAGTATAATAACACGGTCGTAGAATGATCGTATTGAACTGACTAGTAGCTAGAAAAGCAGAATATGTTGGTCACATGGACAGTACAGTAGTAGGGTCACTAAATGTCTGTAGCTAACTGACTGCTATCTAGGAAAGCAGAATATGTTGGTCAAATGGACAGTATAATAACACGGTCGTAGAATGCTCGTAATGAACTGACTAGTAGCTAGGAAAGCAGAATATGTTGGTCACATGGACAGTACAATAGTAGGGTAACTAAATGTCTGTAGCTAACTGACTGCTAGCTAGGAAAGCAGAATATGTTGGTCAAATGGACAGTATAATAACACGGTCGTAGAATGCTCGTATTGAACTGACTAGTAGCTAGGAAAGCAGAATATGTTGGTCACATGGACAGTACAATAGTAGGGTCACTAAATGTCTGTAGCTAACTGACTGCTAGCTAGGAAAGCAGAATATGTTGGTCAAATGGACAGTACAATATCATTGTCATTGAATGTTCGTACCTTACTGAATGCTAGCTAGAAAAGCAGAATATGTTGGTCACCTGGACAGTACAATAACAGGGTTGTTGAATGTTCGTAGTTAACTGACTGCTAGCTAGGAAAGCAGAAAATGTTGATTAAACAACGTTACTCTTAGGAATGAAATATGTGTATGTTTGTCAAAGGTATCGATTTTTGCCACCATTTCTTTGAATTTTCCTCATCTATTTTTGGAACTGTTCTGACGTTATGGAATTCTTTTCTTTGTGTTTCATTTTATGAATGTACATTGTTTAAAAAGGACGTCAGCAAATAAATCTTAGAAGGAAATATGAGATATTACTACGTTAGACTATACACAGATCGACTGTTCATCCTGCCATTGTTTACTCAGATATTAATAAAGGTTTTCATAATATTGGTTATACATTGTATCTGTATAGATTGCATCTCTCAAAATCTAATATCAGTAACATCCGATAAAATGTAGGTCGGGATGACAAGATAAATTAATATTATATCTGACCAATTTTATTTTCAATATCCGATAGGAATACATCCAACATATTTCGAATCACCATCTTTGATAGATTATTCTAATAATCCGTAATCTGGCTTAGTTTGTCAATAATAACGTTGATATGTAATCAAAGATTGGAACGCCAAATAATATTAATTTTCATTGATTTAAGGTGGTACCATACACTTCAGGTAAAATTTGATCTGCTCGTTTCATTTTCTTATTTTTTGGCAGTGTGTTTGAATATATCCACTGTAAATTAATATCAAAATGTTTACAAATTCCAACCAACAGACTCAGAGCTATAAATTCACTAGCCACATAGCAGCTTTTCTCTCTGTGGTTTTTTTCACCAAGATGCTTAAAATCTACATACAAACATCATATGATCAAAACGTTCAACTGATTTTAAAAAGTTATCTCCCTGTTGTGTATGGTACCCCCTTAAGTTAGATATATACACATTGATCAAAGTAAAAGTATATATATATAGCTCTCTAAATTATGATTTAAGCTAAATATATAAATACATGTACCAAGTCAGGGGACAGAGTGTTCATATACATGTACCAAGTCAGGGGACAGAGTGTTCATATACATGTATGTAAGGGGTATCGAATGTACCTCTGTTTTCAACAATAGCCTTTTAGGTTTAGGAACTTTTTTGACGTTGTGTTTTGTAATTTATTTCTTATTCCACTTACGACAGAGATCTAGCTCTTCAAAGTATGATTTAAACATCCCGAAAAGGATATATTTGGTTAATATATGATTAGAAAACACATATATATTCTAATAGAGTCTATATTGTTGTTGTATATCTCACTTGAATGTCAACACCTGGGAAGTCTGCATGTATGATTGAGCATATTAAGCAAATGATTCACCCTATACAGCCAGCGGTGTGTGCCTCTGTATGTTGTGATGTGACAGAACCGGAGAAACTAGGTCCTAAATTTTCATCACCGGGGTTCTTTCGGTTCCGGATACAATAATGCGAACGAACTTAAAATAACAAAAGAACATATCATAGCTTTGTGCGGGGTTTTTCGTCTGCAGACAGCACTGAATGAAGTCTATTTCATTCGAATAAACGAATAAGTCGACGAGATGAGGAGCACAGTTTGTACCCATACTAATGTCAATTGCATGTTGAAAACTGTCACAAAATATAACGGAATGTGTTTTCAATAACGAACACAGGCATTTTGCTGATAACAGTTTCACAGAACGTTTTGTTTTTGGCTCTTTGGTTCTCTTGCTTCCAAAGACTTTTATATTATTTGCCGTGTTGAAGTTGAGCGTCACTGATAAAAGTTATTACACAAACGCATCGTGTGCACTACATAAGGGTAATAATAAAATTATCGAACTCCGAACAATCTTCCAAAGTGAAAGGCAAAACTCATAAGTATACAAACAGACAGAATCAGTCAACAACCGGTAAGCTGGAAAAACCGTAATGACCCTGACTTGGTACAGGCATTTCCAAAGAAATGGTGGGTTGAATAAGATTTTACGGCGCCAAACCTCCCGCTTTCATTATGGTTCAAAGGTTCCGGTTGTCACTATACCAACATTTGAAATCTACGTTTTTATTTGAACTAATACTTCGCTGCGTTAAAATAATATAAGGCTTTCTTTATCACCATAGCAACGTGGAAATCTGAGATGGATTATTTTACATGCTAATGGACACTTACTCACAGTAGATTGATTGATACATGAACGTTCTGTTTGAATTAACGTATCTATCAGTGCGTTTGTTTTATTTGTTGTTCAAGGACATCACACACAATGGCGGACGTAATTTATGCATTGGAATAATGTATCTACCGTGGTCGTATCAGCTCTTCTTAATTAGGTTTATAATCCTTGTGCTATATCGTATTAACAAAGTAATGTAAAACTATTCTACGTAAGACAATCCTAGTCCATTCATGGCTCTGTATCATCATTGTTTAATACCATAGATCTATTTAGTCTTTGGTTGACATAAAAAGCATGTATTGAGTTTTTACATCTTTACAGTATATCATAATGTTATATGTGGGTTGATGCTTTATAGGTTGTCATATTGTATGTACATTGTATAGGATCGATATGCATGCATTGTCAAACATGTACGTTACGTTTGACTGTGTTATACAGTCATGTAGATGGAAAAAAAATTATGATGGTCAACAATTCTACAAATATCAACAAACCGAACAATAACATCTCATGTCATGCCAATGAACATTAAAAGGACCGCTACATATGACGTTGGAAATCCATATCATAGATTATGACAGGCACAAAGATGTGGCGGGGTTAATCAGGCTAGTGGGAATGTTAAATATTCGATAGCTGGTTTAAACCAGTCGACTGTGATTGTGCAATTACTTATAATTCATTAGAAATACAGAAATACAGCGTCATTTGATAATCAGATTGAACAATTGGTAACTTTGAGACATATTTTAAGGTCACTTAAACACCGGCGTTGGTGGCACGTTGCATCGAAAATTTGCTCGCATCCATCCATTGTCATTGTGATAATCCCACGTAGCTGCTCAACACGACTCGAAATGGCGGATACGGATGTCCTTTCCAAGAAGGTAGTCAGGTCATAATATGTAAACCTGAACATGGACTCAAGTAGGTGCCATGTTTGGAGACTACCACGTATCACACACGTTAAAAACTTCATTTTCACAACATTCGTCCCAAATGGCTAAATTATACGTTCCTATCCAATTCTCCTTAATGTTCCCGTGACAGTCAACACATGTTGCCTTGGTTGGTCCATTTCTCCATCACACCCGTAGAGTGTCTATATATTGTTGAATATGTTCTTGTCCTGACTATGCATGCAATATCTGGCATTGGACATCAAGCAACCAACCAACCAACAGCCACAATATCATGACATATGAGCATCTCAATTTGTACATGTAAGCTTGTTTAAAAACATTCGGTGCGCACTAAAATTAGATATATACGTTTGATTTCGTCATGAATATAGTACTCATTTGACAAAGTCCTTGTTTATGTTATAATATGTGTACATGTCGGCTCCCAAATGGTCGCCAGTGCCACAATGTACTGGAAGTATTAGATGGGCAAATGACAAAAACTTTAATATGGAAATTGGCTGGATGCGGCATGAAACGACCACATTAAATCATCGGGGGTTTCACCCTGCACACGACTAACTAACACTGATTATTTCCCAGCACGTAGCCACTGTTGCAAGAAAGAGGGGGGTGTATAGGTTATGGTGTTTAACGCCACTTTAAACAATATTTTAGGTGAGGTCCGTGTTTCTCTAACTAGTGACTCAATGATCATTGCCAAAGAGGGAAGTCGTGGTCGTGATAATATGGTAGTTGGATTTACAACTACATGTGCAATCATTGCCTATCACCACTAAAGTTGTGAGTACTCGATGCAACATTATGTGATAAAGTTTGTTAGTGACTTTCGACAAGTCGGTGGGTTTCACCGGGGACTCCGGTTTCCTCTTCCTCCACCAATAAAACTGACTGCTATAATATAACTGAAATATTGTTGAAAGTGACGATAAAGACCATAAACCAAACGTATGAATTGATACGTTTTTCACTGAGCGTACTACTGTTTTATTGGTAAATCATGTAAACTAGACATGCTTGCCTATTTGAAAAGAAAGTATCGTGTTACACTGTGCGTACATTCACTGTATTACTGGAGTCAGGAACGGCCATTTCGCGTTTATACGTAGTAGAATTTAAAATGCAAAAACGCGAAATGGCCCTCCCTGCTTCCATACTGTAGTATATTCTATAAGGTGCAATACCAGTAGTAAACAAATGTGTTCAACAATTATGCTATAAAATGACAAAAAACAAACGTTATTTTAAAAAACTTTTTTTTATTTTAATCATGGCAAGGGTATATTATATACAACAATTATTCGGACAAAACAACAAGCTTTTTTGTGATATATATATGGTGATGGCTTTAGTAGGTTTCATTTTGTACTTATATGGTTTGCACAATGAATAACTAAACAATCGAAAAAGAAATGAACTTCGGCATCGGTAGTAATTTTGCATAACATAAATACACTGTATAACGACCGTACATAAATACAGACATTTCATGATTTTATTATTTGTACCTTTTCATGTACTAAATTGTCTTTGGAATATATTAATCAAAGACATGAAAATAATAGTGTTGTTAAATGAATGACACATGTTTGCCTTTTATATATTCGTGCACAATATCACTCTGGCTTGATATACATTTCATTAAATGAGTGTAGGCTATAAAACGCATAGGTGTTTAAACGGCACGTTCAACAATATCATAGTTATATTGTAGTGGTCAGATCTATTAGTGGAAAAAGTCGAATGCACGGAGAATACAATCCTGTATCTTATGACATTATATCGAGTACATCTCGCTAGGGGAGGTAAGCGAAGTCACAATCTCTACAGGCGATAGACTCTAATCGCATTGTTAAATGTTAATCAAACTGCCCTATGATCGCGGTAATGGTGACCTTGGATAATTGTCATGATAATTTCAATTTTATTAATACAATGTATATCTTTATAAGCAGTGTCTAACGATGGAAGTTGACCTTTTAGTGAAACGAAATACAAAGTTAGGAGAAACAAACAAACAAAATTGTGACAATAACAGGGTTCTAACATACTTGATTGTTTGTCTTTGACGGTCTATACAGTAGCAGGAATCCCTATAATAGTATCTCTGATATTAAATTATTCTGAAAAACTGAAAAATTCTGAGGCATCACTACATCCTACTGCGTAAATACACGGATTTTGTTTTCCTGTAATATACGTATCTGGATGTTTTTATAAATTTTTACTACCTGACCCTAATAAATCATAAATAACACATGAATATCCCTGTAACAATGCATTGCATATAAGGTTAACATTTTGATGTTGTATAAAATAGAGAACCGGTGATATTGGACACTGTTGAAATAAAATAAAAACAGTACAGGATTGTAGACAAATGATAACCATTTATAATTATTAGATAATCTACAAATATTGTTGAAAGTGGCGTAAAACACCCTAACCCTAACCCTAACATGCATAGGCATGCACATAAGAATGCAATCGTATTGACACTTAACATGGTACACACATGTATAATTATTGCCACCGAAATAAGTATGGAGTTTGTATTTGAAAAGTATTAATCTGATTAAAATAAGAATTGTCTAACCTGATATTTAAGAAACCTTTCAGTGGACTGCATAGCGATATGTCTCCCTCATTATATCTGCCTAGTGTATTAAAATCAGCATTTTATTAAATAAAAAAGGGAAATATTTGATTGGTAGCCTATGTCAAATAACTGGTCTTTGTCACAAAAACTGTGGATATATAGTTGTCACCGGTATCTAGATTGATTGTTTATTTTTTAGCTAGTCGTAGTATTAGGTAGTATATGTACATTATCAACCGTATACAATTTTCCTACATACCCCCTTTAAGATAGTACTCTCTATCAAATGAACTGATTTTCCACAATGTGCTACTTATTTTCATATGCCCATTCCGTGATTCAGCTAGGTATCGATATCAAGACATTTTCCCACCTATTTCTCAAATTGTCCTGAGGATTTTTGTAAAAAAAATAGTTTAATTATTAAAGAATGTCCTCGAGAAATGTTGATATACATTTGTACTAGCATTTGTCCTGAAGATTTCAGAGTCTAGCTGAAACACTGTCCATTCCTACCCCTTTGCATTTAATAAATAAACATACAGAAGCAATCCGCAGGCAAACAGCCCATATTTTATAATCCCCCTTGACTATTTGAATGATTTGATTTATTGTGTTTAACGCCACTTTCAGCAATATTCCTGCTATATCATGGCGACCAGTTTTAGTGGTGGAAGAAGTCGGAATACCAGGAGAGAACCACCGATCATTGGCAAGCAACTGATAAGCTTTATCACTTGCGGCTGCGAGTCGAGTGCACCCTTTTTGTGATTTACAAATCCGGGCGCGAACCCACGCCGTATTGGTGATAGTCTTGTATGAGTTGTTAGGTAATCCAACTACCTTTTTTATCCTTATTTACAAAGCCGGGTGCGAACCCACGCCATATTGGTGATAGGCTTGTATGAGTTGTTAGGTAATCCAACTACCTTTTTTTTTATCTTTATCTTTATTTAGAAAGCCGGGCGAGAACCCACGCAGGCTTGTATGAGTTGTTAGGTAAACAACTACCTAACTCATTGAGCCACCCGGGCCCTACAACTACCTAACTCATTGAGCCACCCGGGCTCTACAACTACCCAACTCATTGAGCCACCCGGGCCCTGACTATTTGAATGAATGAAGCATTTTGTACACTTTATCTACGAAGCACTGACATTGCTTGTCCTCAATTTGTATTTCTAAAGGGACCCTAAGGGTTTATATGGGTTCATTAATTCTTTATCTGTGTATAAAAGCTATTATATGTTTATATTTTGGCATACTTAGAGGTGTGTGTGAAAATTTAATAGAACAAAGTTGTCTTAGGCAGTCAGCTTATGTTTCCATTTTAATTTTATCTACCGGTGAACATCAAGAAGAATTCCGAGGATATCCGACTTATTGCCTCATAGAGGTTAGATTGCCGGTAACAAAAATAAAGGCCGAAAAGTTTGACTCATGTAGTAAGTAATTTTAAATTGTCGATCGTTCTAGCTGAATTTTGAAAGAGTGACATAGTTCATTATACCCAGATTTTGTTATATCCGACTGATTTTAAATAAAGATTTAACAGAAGCTACTAGAAAATACATTAGTTTTATATAATCTGCTCGTTATTAAATGAGTTTAACACGCAATATTAAAATATTCAAGATTTATTTTCGCATTATTAATTTTAAAATATTTCCACCTATGAATAATAGTTCGTCAACATGTAGTTTTAAGAAATCATCAAATCTTAGATTTCAATTCACTATCAAAAAGTAATATGGTGTCTCCTCCGTGAGAGAAATAACCATTATTGAGGCAATGGCTAATGAATGGCAAAGATGGCACGTGGAAATCTCACACCAAATTTTCTTAACACGTTTCCTTTTAATGGAAAACCCATGTCGTCGGAAATAATAAAATATTAATAACTTTCTTTTTTTTTGTCAATAAATACAGAAATACAATTGTTATTTTTTATGCATTCTTAATATACTTATCAATTTTCTAGGTAATGATGGCTGAAAGTAATTCCCATGTCACTACTATATTGAAATATATCATAATGGCCTTCATTTAGGAATATGTACGACAAAGATCATATCTGGTCAGCAATGTTGACAATAAATAATATAGAACTATTTTTATTTGCGTTTTTATGACTAAATTAAACTTGACGTTTCAACCTGAAACGGGTGCAATATCAAATATTTTACGTCAAGTATAATATATGTTTAATATCATAAAGGGAAGCTTGCTCATGATTGGTAAATTAAGTTTATTTAAAAACACAAGAGAAACGGGAACCAAGCTCATAGTTCACGTGCGTTCATAGTAAGCATTCCAAGTTCCCAATAATAGTAACTTTTGTGCATGTTGCTTAAATATATTAATAATCCCGAGGTGCGCAGTCCAGAGTTGAAAAGAAAAAATAAATAGTAAACAATACAGATCAGAAACAGCCCCTAATGCATGTCTATTGAACTCTAAATTACATTTGGGCTCAAAATTGAGTTTTACCTCCCTGTAAATGATTGATCTAATATGTAATACTGCCTGACTATTGTTTATATATATTTTTTTCAAAATGAATCACTTAGAGTATCTATCTTAAACTGGAGATTACTGTGCAATTTGTGTCATAAGCTTCGATTCCCTGAATCATTTGGGTTCTTATCCGTACCAGAGTTCACAAATGTTGCAAACCACAAGTATCATATATCTATTAATAATATATGAAGGGAAACGGTGCACACGTTATTGCGCACGACCATAATTTGATAATTTGACAGAAAACAAATGTGCAATGGAAGCTTTGAAGCAAAACACTTATGACAGATAAGTTAGTAGCCATATAACAGAGTTCTGGACGGTGTTAATTTAAAACCTTAAGTAAAAATATTGGACAATAGGAAATTTCATACAATGATTATAATTCTACAGTTTCTTGAATTATTCGACATGACATGTACATGTATTTGACAAGTAACATTACACAAATTTGTTGTTCCCGGCCTTTATGATTTCCCATTAATTGATTGCTAATTATATCTTTATGTCATAAGTAAATTAATTTCTTGGATTTCTTCAAAACTAATCATTCTTTGAAAATCGACGCACTACAAATTTTAACAATTTCAAATCAAGCCCTAAATTTTGTTGTTACACTAAAGAACTATAATATTATTAAGTTTTATGAAAATCAAATCTTAACAAGCGTAAAAATGTTCTTTTAAATTGTTGATTAGCAAAAGCATAACAGAATGGATTGACTGGACTGTTTAAATAACAAAGCCAGTATGTGAAGCTATACAGTGTAGAATTTACACATCCAAAGTCACCACAAACTCCTATTATAAATACCATCACGTGGTATGGTGTCCAGCACAAGACATAAGCACCCAGAATAAAACTAATTGTTCTCAGCGCTTTCCTTGCGCGATTTTCAGATTTTGACTTTCTGTTGTCAGCTTTTTGTTTTTCATGTTCTCTCTGTTTTTGTTTTGCTCTCATAGATTTCACAAGAGCGTGAAATGGACTACCAAATTTGTTATGATGCTTTTCTTCTGTGTCGTTTGTAGTTAAATTTCGTGTAACGTTTTGTTTTTTGACTAAACCAACCACATTGTTCCATGACTTGCCATTGGACGTCAAGAGTCGGTTGTTTGTATTAATATTAGTATTTGTACCAGGTTGTTCATGCTCCTCGTGCATGTCTACACCACTGTCTAAAATAGAAACACTTGTGGATAACTCCTCTGGAATTGGTATTGGTAAATATTTATCCTTTCGCTTTTTCCACACAGGAGAGTTCCCGCCTTCATCAGTAGACGAGGCGTACTCGATTATCGGTTCAGATAACAGTCGTATATTTTCGGCGGAAGCTAAAGACTTTAAACTTTCCTCATCTATATATTTACACCCCTGTAAAACGTCATTATCTAGTAAAGCATCCGTGGATTTCGGGATGTTGTCAATGCGCATGACATTTTGGTGATAGTTATTCACTTCCTCTGAATGTTTTTCAACGCTGTCACTTTTTTCTTTGTCGTCATCGGAAGACGTCGGTGCGGTGATGGACAAAGCTATTTTAGACACGTGATTAAATGACGCTCCCAACATTCCTTTCAAAGATGGACGATATGTAGTGTCTGTTTGCACAGCACTATTAACAAAACATGTCTGTTCATCTTCATTGTCGTCTTGTTGGTTTTTGGACTTCTGAGTTGATTTGTTGGTACCACAAGCTCCATGACTACTACTATTGTCATCGTCTGACGCGAACGCAGGAGAGCTTGACCTATCTTCCTCAGTATGCTTTGTGAAACTGGTTGTGTCTATATGTTTTTGGTTGTTAGTTGTATTTTCATTTACAGGAGTAGCATCATTTAATACAGGAGCCTTTATACTTTTATTATTCTTTTTAGATTTATTTTTGTCTTTTGATAAATTCATTGCAGTAGTCAATTTTTTTTTCTTGGCTTCGGATTTCTTTTGTAGTGACAGAGCTACTCTATAAATACCACAGTATAAACCAATCATTACGGCTAGAGTTGTCCAGTAATATCCTATAGTCAACAGAAATGTAAACGTTGGGTCACTCATAAATTGTACCTCACATATCCCTTCCGGGACTGTCCGTTTTCCAACAAAGTATTGCCATCCTATAATAGAAATGAAGAAAACTGCAGAAGGAATAATCCATGTAAATGCTATCATAATAACTACTTTCTTTTCTGTTCTCCAGTTTCTATATTTCGCTGGTATTTTAACAGAAAAGAATCGATCTACAGTGATAAAGAACACAGTATATTGTGACGCTAAACACACAGTCCAATCAAGTGACAGCCACAAATCACATAACATTTCTCCGAGGGGCCAGCGTCCTAGCAACAAATATAATGTGAAACAAGGCATAGAAAATGTTCCTATTAAAAGGTCCGAAACGGCTAAAGAGGCTATAAAGTAATTCGTTGGGTGTCGTATATTTCGTTCCAATGCGAACGATAGCAACACGAGAATGTTCCCACATATTGTCATTACTATGACGATAGCAGCCATTAATCCCAACAGTATTGTCAGCCATAATGGATTTGGTGCTCCACTTACGGTGTGTTCAGTAATATTCGTACATGTGTTATTTTGAATCGTCCAATTACACGTACAATTATTAATAACTAAACTCCCTATTCCACAAAATAATTCCACTGCCGTCTCATTTACTGCTACTTGTGGCGGAAGTAGTGATATGTTGTTTGGTACAGTCGCCATAGCGTTTGAATTAAGTACTGTTAACCCATTCACTGCAAGAAAAGAAAAGACACAGAATATAATTACAATTAAAGACAAACATAACTAATACGTTCCCACACCGTATTTGTTTTTATATTAGTTCATTAAAATAATTATAATGTTCTCTTCCACACTATGCACAGAATCCATTTTGACAAACTATGAAATTCGATATCCTTTTTATAGAAGACGAATGATCTTTCCATCAATAAAAAATAATCTTATTGATAATTATAGATCTTTTTGCTATATCTAAGACGGCTTAGCCGTAACATTGTAAACAAATATTGATAATCTAGCTGCCTTTATATAACAGTATTTTATTTGCAAGTAGTATTCAAGCACTAATGGATGAAATTAAAACTGCGATAAAAATAGAGTTTTATATAGCATTGCAAGTTTGGACAAAAATAAAAATTGACTTTATATGGCGTTGTATGCTTAGACCAAAAAAATATGTATACCTTATATGGCATTGTGAATTTGGACAAAAATAAACAATCATTTCAACATCAAAATTAGATAAAATTACATAGCTTTTTATGATCTATTATCTACATATAAAACCCACGACATTGGATTAGGTTAATTAAAACAAAATAATACCAGGTATTGATGACTTCACAAATACTCATATTTCTATAATCAGATTTTTGTTTGGTCTTAAGTGTCTGTCCCATTCTGTAATCCAACTACTCATATTCATGTAATCGCACTTTTGTGGGGTAGTACATACATGTATATCTGTCCGTCCGAGTCTGTAATCGCACTACTAAACATATGTGAAGGTTCCCGACCCACAGATTAGCACATCACGTTCCGAGGTGGCGGGTAGGAGAAGTTGTACAATTGTACACTTTATAATACAAAAGGCCTAACCGTGGACGATGAGGGGTACCTTGTTTAGAGAATGTCACGACCCTTGTACGTTAAACATCACTTCAGAAAATGAGAAATAGCACTGTAGCTGCTACAGTAAGATTTATATCGTCACAAACCCAACTTTACATACTTTTGTCAGATTCTTCACTTATTTTGTAGCATATTTAAATATAGTTTAAATTATTTCGTCCTGAATATTCATGAACTATTTGTCGCTGGGCCTTAAGTAACAACAACAAAAAAACATGTAATCACACTACCGCTGTCAATGATATATGTCTAGCGTACTTCTGCTATTCGTATTTCAACCTATCATAGCAATTGTTGACACAACCCTTTGCCGAGACTGAGATGTAAATATCCAGATATATATACTGTGGAACACATATACATGTATACACAACGTGTGTAATGACCACAGTGAAATCCAGTAATGACCACTACAACGTTCTCCCTGTTTTGATAAACATGGCATTCGTAGTTGTTTCAACACCGGATGTGATCATATCACACAGCAGTTTTAATTATGTCATTACTTGCTTGCATATCAAGACTTATCAGACGCAAAACTGTCGCCAAGGGACTGTTGGGAAAGGTCTACAATGACAATTAAAATAAAAAACAAAAACAAAATTTACCACACTGAAGAATTCCAAATTCTAATCGGAAAATTCATAAATAAAAGCTAAATATTTGTTCAATTCTGAAATTATATTAATTTTAATTTTATGCATACTAATGTTCTAGATTTATTTAATAATTCATATTGTGCATGAAAACAGATGATACGTGTAACTCTTTAAATTTGACATGTTTAATTTTTCATTTTAATTAGAAAGTTCAAAGCTAATAGATGACATGAAATTGGGAGTGTTGTATTAAAAAAAACGGTGCATTCTACTGTGCAGTCTTAATTGCAACGTGTAGCAATAATTTCCTTATTTGCAACATGCACAAATCATGTATAATAAATGAAAGGGTAATAATTAAATGTTTCGTGTTAGATAGTTTTGGGTTTATGATGCGTAAAGCCACTTTCACCAATATTTCAGTTATATCATGGCTGTCAGTTATATCGTGGCTGTCAGTTATATCGTGGCTGTCAGTTATATCATGGCTGTCAGTTATGTCATGGCTGTCAGTTATATCGTGGCTGTCAGTTTCATTGGTAGAGAAAACCAGAGAAAACCACCGACCTGCCGCAAGTCACTGACAAACTTTATCACATAATGTTGTATCGAGTACACCTCGCCATGAGCAGGATTCGTATGAGCAGGTATTTCTAGGATGCGTGGTCACACAGCTAATGTGTGGAATATTAGCAGTTCTTTCAACGATATGTGATTGCTCTACCACACAGGGAACGTGTTAAATATTAGCGCAGTTTGTTTCATGGTCGGTGTTTACTATACAACGCAGCGCTATATCTGAATATTCATGAACTATTTGTCACTGGGCCTTAAGTAAATCTAGCGTACTTCTACTATTCGTATTTCAACCTATCATAGCAATTGTTGACACAACCCTTTGCCGAGACTGAGATGTAAATATCCAGATATATATACTGTGGAACACATATACATGTATACACAACGTGTGTGGTGACCACAGTGAAATTCAGTAATGACCATTACAACGTTCTCCCTGTTTTGATAAACATGGCATTCGTAGTTGATTTAACACCGGATGTGATCATATCACACAGCAGTTTTAATTATGACATTACTTGCTTGCATATCAAGACGTAACAGACGCAAAACTGTCACGAACGGACTGTTGGGAAAGGTCTACAATGACAATTGAAATAAAAAACAAAGATTACCACACTGAAGAATTCCAAATTCTAATCGGAAAATTCATAAATAAAAGCTAAATATGGGTTCAATTCTGAAATTATATTAATTTTAATTTTGGGCAGACTAATGTTCTAGATTTATTTAATAATTCATATTGTGCATGAAAACAGATGATACGTGTAACTCTTTAACTTTGGTATTTTTAATTTTTAATTTTAATTAGAAAGTTCAAAGCTAATAGACGACATGAAATTGGGAGTCTTGTATCAAAATAATCGGTGCATTCAATGTGACAAAAACTTGTTTATTCTACTGTGCAGTCTTAATTGCAACATGCAGCAATAATTTCCTTATTTGCAACATGCACAAATAATGTATCATGAATGAAAGGGTAGCAATTAAATGTTTTCAATTATCCAAAAGTCATACATTGTAGTTTAGTAGAGTTTTCAACATTGGCAAGAAATTAGCACAGCGAACGTGTTAGATAGTTTTGGGTTTACTTGCGTAACGCCACTTTCAGCAATATTTCAGTTATATCATGGCTGTCAGTTTGATTGGTAGAGGAAACCAGAGACAACCACCAACCTGTCGCAAGTCACTGACAAACTTTATCACATAATGTTATATCGAGTACACCTCGCCATGAACAGGATTCGTATGAGCATATCTTTCTAGGATGCGTGGTCACACAGCGAATGTGTTGAATATTAGCAGTTCTTTCAATGATATGTGATTGCTCTACCACACAGGGAACGTGTTAAATATTAGCGCAGTTTGTTTCATGGCCGGTGTCTACTACACAACGCAGCGGTATTCTGTCCGTTGGTGTGGCCATTGAATTCTCTCTCATTCCCATGCATATTTAATGTGCATATTCCATCTTGTGAATGAAATATGTAAAAAAAAAAAAAAAAAAAAAAAAAAAAAAAAAAAAGGTTTTTTTATAAGGAATTAAAAAAAAGAAAAGAAATGGTTCGTAATAAGAGTTTATGTTGTATTTGGTTTCTGTGTAGAATTAAAAAGATTTGAAGTCCACAGATGTATTAATAGTTAGATACTTTGTTACAAATGTAATGTACAAACATATACTACTCTTTTTGTAATATAAATTCAATGATGGCAATTCTGATTTGATATAAAAATAAAACATGTTGTGGTCGCTTCATGCTCTGTAGTCGAATCTATATTTCCTGAACAATTGTGATTCTAAGCACCTAAATATGCATATTTATGTTGTTAAATGAATGGTCTGGTTTCGTGCCTTATTTGTACTGAATTTCTATCTCAAATTATGTAAATTTTAAAGTCAGCGATGTGCATGCTAATACGATAGATTTATATGCAAGTAAATGGAACAAGTGTTGCTTTTTATTACAAGCGGAATAGTACATGGAATATCGGGACAATAAAATACTTTTTTTATGCTTTTAATAGGGCATTTGTTCTATTACATATGCCATTTTCATAATGTAGCCATATTTTCATATTTTTCCATATTTTTTTTTCAAACAGGGTTAAGTTGCTTCGCATCACATTTGAAATTTATTTGATACTATAATCAATATAATAAATTCTAAGTGTATGTGCGCAAAATTAAATTGTAGCAAGAGAGGAAAATGGCCGGTCATGCATGCGTGTTGGAAGTCTTAATGTTGCCTCTTTCTAAGATTGCTACTGTATTCGAAAATAAGTCACTATTACACAATTAAGAATACAGCTTGCCGTTTTAATACGGATGTTCGGAAGAATTTTTTTACAGAGAAACCTTAAAATGCATTATCTTGATAATAATTTTTATTTGACCTACAAAGAATATTGGATTTTTGTAATTTTGACTTTCACATGAAATATACTAGAATATATATGGTTTCTCAGGATGTCAACAATTATTTTATATAATTCGTGCACCAGACATCCAGTTACTATATTAAATTATAAGCTAACGCTGGAAGTAATAATATTATTAAGTAGGATTTTCCTAAATTAAATTATCTATGTTCATTTACCATTATCTAGGCATTGTAACCACCAATTATAGAGTTAACAACCTGTCAACCAATGTCAGTCAATATATACATGTCTCTCCCGTCCCGAGAGGCGGCAGTCCCGAGTTCAAGTATGGGAAATGTGTGTTGATAGTTATTAAAACCTTCTGTATAATTTAATTTACAATAATGCATAACAGTTTGAAGTCAGATTTAACCATCCAGAATTGAGAGCAAGCGAATTGGAATATGAAATGGAATTTTAAGTCGGTTAACGATGCCATGTGTCCAGAATGCTTTACATTTGTTAAACATCTGCAAAAATGTGTTTAACTGTTAGGATATTAGTGAAATTAAAATGATTTGAAAACAGAGCTGATACCAGAATTGTCAGCAAAATAAGCAAAAACCTCTAATTGGCTTTACAATTGATAGAGGAACATTTAAACACAGACCAAGGCTATCTGAAAGGAAAATTGAGATTTGTTATTGATAATTGTTTTGCAATTTACAGTGCCGTTAATGCTATTGAATACCTCAAGCGTTAGATTCCACCACAAGTATGGGCTAATTATGATATAGGATCAAGAGGCCCAATATGAAACATTGTTCCATGGTTCCATTTTTCTTGGGGGTCTGGATCTTGAATGGTGTCCAAATAAGAGTTTGGGATGTAGATATAGAAGACGTTGAGTTACTGAAAGCTGAAACATGAGCAACATTCCTATATTAAATAGCTTTTGACGACGAATTACTTGTATTTGTTTTTAAAACGGTTGTTCCTTCTATGTTTAGCACAAAGGAAGGATTGTAAAAAGACATTATTGTACACCTTAGGAGAACGATACATTTGTGGTCACTCGCTACGTTTCTGAATTAATTTACCCAAATAAACAAAGACGAATGCAACAAGGGGTGGAGTCTATTTAACTTATAAAAGTGGTGCTATGTTATCCCACAAGCCAGAAATGTGTTTTATACGAAACATCAGTTATATTAGTTATCTTATGTACATCATACAGATGTCATTGTTTTCAAATTTTACCAAACATTCTCATTGAAAACTCAAATGTCTAAAAGTGGAATGTTCAGTCCCTACATGCAGGATCCTGCCATACATGAACTAAATGCATGATGTTTGTAGTGAAACAATCAAAGGGTTTGTTTAGCTAGTTCCTGGTCGATTAAAATAGTTTAATGAATATTGATGTCTCTCGTTTAAATCTGAAATGCATATTTCGCATTTTCGATTGAAAACTCAACATAAAAGACATCTATAGATATTTGATTAAAGAACAATTGAAAGTATTTGTATAAACATGTCAAATATTTGCTTTGTTGCCAGTGGTTTATTTTAGATTGCTGCATTGTGTAAAAATGTACAAATCTTGAACTTACTCTATAGTAAATGTGTGCACGTGAAAATCTTGAACACTTCTACAGTACTCATGTGTTCACGTGCAAATCTTGAACATTTCTACAGTACTCGTGTGTTCATGTATAAATATTAAACGTTTCTACAGTACATATTGTGTTCATGTAGATATCTTGAACTTTTTCGCAATGCATGTTCATAAAATGTGAAGTATATCATATCTCGAAATTCACACTTTTAAATTAATAAGAGTGAATTCTAAAATTGACAACGCTATATTACTAACAATACTGTCAAGAACAAAAAATATAATTATGTCCAAAAATTATTTCATAAAGGGAAGATTGTACGAAATCTTGTTGTATTTCAATACACGTGTTACATGTATGACCGCAAAAACTAGCGACATATTTTGCCATAAAATGCCTACACATATTTAACCAGGCTAGAATCAAACGGAAAAACAGGTCAGAATTTTTGTTTTCAATAAACCAACGTAAAATCATTAAATCTTAATGTTAGTTTTTAATCATGTAACTATTCAATTGTATTACTCATCAAGTTTTGATGTAGATAACCATGCATGTGCTTATTGAGATTTTTCCAATTTTTGCAAATTTCAGTCAATAATATAAAATACCTTAGAAATGTTTAAAAAAAAACAAAGTAAAATTGTGACAATCTTACTGAGTAACAGAGTAAAGCTATATTTTAGGCATGGCTCTTGACTTAATAGGGGGTCTGAAAAACATTGACACATGGACAGACGAAACCAACATGAATGTCAGGTTTCTGTGCATGCATTTAATTGTGGTGTAGATCTTACCCCACTCATCGGAACTTGCAATACTAAAAATTATACACGTCGTACACGTTTTCTTAAAATTAAATTTCATATCAAAATTAAATCATAAATGTGCAAAAAAAATATGAGATAAAATGCACGTGAATCTGTTATAGCTTAAAGCTATTTTGAAATGAACGATAAAACTGAAATATTGTTGAAAGTGGCGTTAAATACCATATTCCTACAAATGAAATAATAATAATATAACAATACTCTTTGTCTAATTAATACACAAATGAAAATAATAAATAACAAAGATCAGTCAAGGTATGAATCGATGAACTTACTTTAGAAGATTTATAATTAATCCACAAGAATTGGATCAATGTCTCAAAATATTTCTTGGATTAAATAAACCTCGGAAATCCAAACATTGATCACCGACAAAGGTTCCCTAATTATATATTGCCAACAAAGATGAATGAATGTCTTGAATTCCAACAATCTCCTATTCCTAAAATGACCTAATCGTTAGTTCTAAAACATATATAAACAAAACACTCCGAGGACTCAGATGTGATGACCATATTTCTCAATTATCTATTTAATGGTTTTTCATTAATGGCACGCAGACGATACTACTAGCGAATATATGACGTCAAAAGCTGCTAAAATCCAAGTTGGACTGCTTGGTATTTTTTTCCAAGGATACTTTTAGCGGTTTTATCTTAAAAGAGGAAAACAAAATTATCTTTGACGCATGTTGCTTTTTATTTTCTTCTTCTGTCAAACAAAACAAATATTAACTAACCTCATTAAATTACTGAATAATAAAAATGTTGCAAATTTAAAGCACAAAAACTGACGTATAATCCGCTGTTTTTAGTTAATTCTACACTGGAGTATGATGTCTATTTGAAATAATTATCATTCCACAATTTAATCCCTAATTCTACACTGCCAAGTTTGCTCTCGGAAATGCCATAGATTCCTTCATACAACTAAAGCTTCCCTGTTGAGATAACTGTTTCTCTCTTTGTGCAATTAATACGATTATAAAAATCAATCAATTTGTTTGAAAATTCTAAACGTCTCATCCTTCACAGATCTGAAAGCGAAACATGCAAAATCGAAATAAAACGCACACAGGTAGATGAGAGAAAGGAAGACTGACAAAAAAGTCTTCCATCGGAATCGGAATTGATTTATATTCAACTTTTTCCTGATAGTTAGTTTCTGTATCCAATAACTTATTTAAAATACAACTTAACACAGTGGAATCTCTTCGACTATTGACAAGCCAGTACACAACTGATGCTTCAAATTCATGGCTTACAATTCGCTACGTTAAACATCCGGCTCGTTGGCTTGTATTGATCTTTCGGAATAGAGCTATTATAGTACAATTTTAATATTATACAACTTTACAATCAATATTATTATGTAGGTCCACATGTGGAAATTGAATTTTTTTTTGTATTTACTTTTGAAATCACAGTTGACTTTTAATTATTAGAGGACCATATATAGAAGTAGACATTAATTGTTGTCGGTAAAATGTATCTAAAAATATTTTAATCCATAAATTTTGTTTTATTTATTAATTACATTTTTCATATATAAAGAAGTTAAATGAAGCGTGTACCATGAGAAAAAGAAACAGCGGATTTCCGTTAAAAGGTTTACAGCCGGAACCTTTGAACCATAATGAAAGCGAGAGGTTTGGCACCTTAAAATCTGATTCAACTCACCATATCCTTTGAAATGCCTGTACCAAGTCAGGGTCATTACGGTATTCACAGTTTTCCGGTTGTTGACTGATTTTGTCTGTTTATATACTTATGAGTTTTGACTTTCCCTTTGGAAGATTGTTCGGAGTTCGGTAATTTTGTTATTACGCTTATTTACCATTGGACGATCGTTTGTTTTAATTTCTCATATTCCATACACACAAAATTGCTCTGCTGTTTTATTTTCAGACCAACTTATTATGGGGAAATCACAATAATAAGAAAGGATATGGATGTAAATGAACATGAGAAGGAATCCATCTTTACACATTTATTGTTGTTCTACATTTCACAGTCACTTCTGGGTCTTCAATAATGACCATGAATCAAACCATAAAAGGTATGTGGAACGACCTCTAGTATGCAATTGAGGATGTTAGAACAAAATATATACCATAATCGTGTTAATCCGCGACATTGTTGTGCCTGCCCTTAGCCATGTGTCGTAATATTTTTGTGTTCAACAATTTGAATTTCAATTTTGGTGCTTAACGCCACTTTCAGCAATATTTCAGCTATATCATGGCGACCAGTTTTAGTGGTGGAGGAAGCCAGAGTACCCAGAGAGAACCACCGACACTGAGCAAGTAACTGGTAAACTATATCACTTGCGGCTGCGAGTCGAGTGCACCCTTTTTTGTAATTTACAAAGCCGGGCGTGAACCCACGCCGTATTGGTGATAGGCTTGTATGAATTGCTAGATCCAACGACCTAACTCATTGAGCCACACGGGCCCCTTCAACAATTTGAGGCGAGCGGTGGTTGTTGATATTAATCGATTTCTTTACCATTACTGTTTAAACTTCCTTTTCATAAAAACATATAATGTATCAATCATGTAAACATATTACAAATTCAATATGGGACAGTTGAAAATACACGCGATTCTTCAATTGACCGAATATTTTTTCAAAGGGAATTAACTCTTTACATGCACATAAAGGTGCTATACATCAATTGAATAATCAAAACAAGCATTTGACAACGGAAATAGCATGAGATACAACTAGAAACCAACAGGATGAGAATTATAACAATAATCTGCAAAAATCATGCAATTAATATTTTCAATATCTAAAATTTTATTTTCTTATAAACACGTATTTCACATGACGCATTTACATTTTAGCAATGATTCGTCTCTTTAATTAAGTTTATACAACAACAGTGTGTCAACAAACAGGCAATTTCTATGAATATAATGAAAAACCAAAATAAAATGCCACAACGTCAGAACAGATCCAAAATATCTAATAACAAAAAATAGATTATTAAATGTTTTTCGCATAAAGGAACGGATCTGTTTTTAATATTGCAAGCCCCTTGGGGGTTGGTTCAAAATGTATAATCAATGGCTATATATTTATCCCGCAATAATATTAACAGTAAATGGTTGATCGATTAATTACTGTTTAAATTAAATTTCAATTTCTTGACGGCAAAAAGTCATATGTAGCAATATATTTCCCATCATATAATTTTTTATAACTGAGACACATTTATAAAAATCATTAATTACATAAAGTCATTTTCACATTATTTTAATGAACATACGACTTCAAAATAAATCGAATACAGCTTGGAATATTAGGTCATACACAATGTACAAACAGGTCGGGAATTTAATCTTGTTCTGACGTATATACAGTGAATTCTATCCATATGGTCACCCAGTCTTGTCATAGTAAATTTTACATGAATTTAACCTTTTCAGACGTCATTCCTCCACATTTTATCTTTGTCCCAAAGGTGACCTATTAGAACAGGTTTGAATGTTTTAGCTTTTCGATTAACAGATCAGAGGTCACCTGTCTTATTAGGACATTTTTTCTTTGTCCCAAAGGTGACCTCTTAATACAGGTTTGACTGTGCCTGTATTAGCTCTTCGATTAGCAGAACATTTTGAGATTAATTATTTGCCCACAGCAACCAACACATAATGAACACAAGTGATGAAATTGTCTTTAATATACAGAATGACCAGTTAGGTGTCCAGATTTAATTAATGCTTATTGAAGAAACGTGTAAATATCACAGCTATCGTTAAATTGGATTTCGCCCTAAACTATATTTGTAGGACTTTGATAAACCTTTGTTAAATGAGAAATTCATCATTACCATGTAACAAGTAATAGATAAATCGTAATAAATGTAATAAGCTTTAGAAGGTTTAATTTGAGGAGAGGATGTATATATATAGGCTTGTCCTGTTATCCAATCATTTTCAGAACTTTTCTGAATAAAACACGTTTCAATTAAGGTTTAATCTATAAATATCTGATATTTAATACACAATGCACAATATATTGCGGAAGGTATACTATTTCAATATTTTACACAGGCATCTATGTATTTTTCAAACATAGACAGGTAAAATGGCTCATATGTTAAATTTACAGTTTCTAAATAATGTTATTGTTTATTAAAACTAAGGTTCTCCTCCCTCAGGCCTAGGTGACATTAGCGGAGTTTTGATATCCTCTTCAGGCCCTTCAGTATTATTCCTCGCAAAATTTACTTGGCTTTCCAATATCTCGATGCTGAGCGTACCTGATGAAAGTTATTCCAGAAACGTACCTGATGAAGGTTATTCCAGGAACGTGTTGTGCGCACTAAATTTGATATCTACGGACTTCGACATGTCACACCGACATGACTTATTAGCACTATTTTGGAATGTACAATTGCTAAATAGGGAAGATAGGAAAGGATTTATCAGAGGCGGTGAATCGAAGAAGGACAAACAACCCACTTGCTAAAAGAAAAATGACAATAGGACAGACACTGATCTACTAAACACCACAGATAATTCGTTAAAGCTAAGATCTTTCATTTCCAGGCATAAGCAGCCTTAGTAGATGTTGGCTACCCTGGTTTGCTCCCAAATACTTAGAAATTGTTTAGCTTTCAATCTTTTCAGTTTGAGAGTACACGATAAAGGTTATTCAAGAAACGCATTGTGCTCAGTAAGTATTCATTCAGCTCAGTGTGGATAGTATAATTGGTAGTATAAATGGTAGTATAATTGGTAGAATACTTTATTCGAAATGAGTAGTGCGACGGGTTGCGATAGCGGTTCCGTAAAATAGTAAAACAGTCAAATGATATATACCTGGAATATATATATTCAGGTGGTACGTTTCAATGCTTCTCGATATAGATATAAATATAGGATGTATCTGTTTACAACACAAACATATAATCACAGATCTTAAAATTGGCTCGTTAGTATAGAAGTATCAAAGCCTATCTTATCGTAGATCATATTATTGTTTTTTATTGAATGCTAACAAGATAACATACAAATTAATCTTGCCATTTGTGATGAAATAGTATTTGTTTTATTCATCCATCTATTAGATAAACTACGAAAAACAACATAAAACTTCTGTAACACTATCACATACTTAACAAAAAGTCAGTCTTATCTTTAAGTGTCAGTTCTATGTTATTATTGTAAATAAACCAATCAGAGCGGCGATAACTTCCATGGTAATGTCGCAATCAACCAATCAGAAATTGGTAGACGAGCAACCAATCAGAAATTGGGAATTGGTAGACGATCAGCCAATCAGAATAGCAAAGTCATCCTGATGCTCTCTGTGCATACTTCCCTGATTACTTGAAAACTATTGTGTCTTTGTAGTTTATTAAAGGAATAAAAAAACACCAAAGAAAAATACCAAAATGTCAGAACAGTTGTAAACTCAATAGACAAAATCGTAGTAAGTGGCAACATTGCACTCTTAGCGCACAAGTACATGATCGTCTACTTTCCTTGATTGGTACAGGCATTTAAATAATTAATTGTCAGAGCCCAAACCCTTCTTCTTAGTGAAATTCAAATGCACCAATAAATGGTTATCACTGATCCGCATACATTGAAATGGCAGGGTTGTGTGGTGTGTACTTTAACATATTGAGTCAAAAGACCAGCGTGTAATATTATTTATTACGATGCCTTTATACAGTCAGTGTTCATTGTGATTGCAGCGTTGTGTGATGTGCACTTTAACATATATGTCAGACACATAACAACGTGTAATGTTGTTTTATGCGAAGCCTTTAGACGGTCCATATTTATTGAATGGCAGCGTTGTGTGATGTGCACTTTAACATATATGTCAGACTCATAACAGCGTGTAATGTTGTTTCATACGAAGCCTTTAAAGCGGAGAATCCGTAAACTCATAACACGTCTCGTTTGAACAAAAAAATATCATTATCAGTAAGTACGAGGTGTCTTCATTTTTTTCCCTTCTTATAAATACCAAAGATAACAAGTAAGGTTGTAATCTTTATTTTAGATCGGAAGGGAAGACACAAATTTACACAGCACAATGTAAAGAACATGAGTTCTTTTACCGACTTTGTAGTACATTTATCACATATGGTATATAATGTCAGAAAGCCACCAGTAGTCTTGAAATGTTAGTTATAGGATATCAAATTAGAGCATGTCACGGTTTACATATGTTGAATTAATATAGCCACATATTGTAAAATTCTACGTTTAAATGAAAAATGTCAGGCCCCACACCCAGCGGAGATAAATCTTAGTTTTATCATTATTTTTAAATCCATTTTTTTCAATATATGTTGATGGTCATGTAATAATAATGAAATATTCCAAATTATTTAATTTATTGAACTAAATGAACATTTTCATATTTACCTTCTTAAGTGATGGTCAACCACAAAGAGTTGGAATAAAATGAAAAAAAGTTGAATAAAATTAAAAACGCAAAATATCATGCTGTCGGGATAGTTCTAAAGTCTAATCAAAGAAGAGTTTGAAGATACCAAAGGGGTAATCAGAATCCATAAATCGAAGGACAGACAACACAATGGCGAAAGGAAAAAGGACAAAAGGATAAACAACGATCAACAAGGCATGCAACTAAAGATCGAGTAACACGAACACACTAAAAACCGGGGGTGAACTCAGGTGCTCCGGAAGGGTGAGCAGTTCGTATGAATACATGGAAAATCGACATTTCTAACGCACATATACTACATTTGATATCTACGTTTATGTTAAATAACACATTGAAAAACATACAAAAACAAAAAAAAAAGTCTCCAGCCAAATCCTGCTGAGGGAATCAATAAAAGTCTCCAGCCAAATCCTCCTGAGGGAATCAATAAAAGTCTCCAGCCAAATCCACCTGAGGGAATCAATAAAAGTCTCCAGCCAAATCCACCTGAGGGAATCAATACCCTCGTAAAGCATTCTTTCAGATATTTATCAATGTCAGTATTCAAAGAAAAAGAAACATAGAAACAAGATTTAAGACAAGAAGACTATACATTTTGTGAGCTGAAAGGCATGTATTTATATATTATTGATAAAAATGTTAGCTTTGTGCAGCATTTATCAGATAAATTACAAGTAACATATGCACATATAATGCAACAGATAACACTTCAAACAATGGGATCCAATTTTTATGTGAGAGTGGGGTAATGTAAACTGGATTTTGAAAATAGGAAAACAGATTCTCAATGCTTGAATTTGAGCATAAATTATGCATTAGAAGGGTATTTACAAGAGAGATGGTAAAACGTACGGAGACATAAGACGATTTTGAAGATACCAAAGGGGTATTTAGAATCCGTATATCGAAGAAGAACTGACAGCACAATGGTCAAAAGAAAGAGTACAAAAGGACGTGGATAATGTAGTCTTATGACGACAGCCTTCTGCACTTTTATCGGCGCATATTTGTTGCTTTTTTATTTATATTTTCTATAATTATATGTTTTGTATTTAGCTTTTTACAACCACTTTCAATCTATCGTTTGACATTTTTATTGGTCTTGTCTTATGCGAAGGATAAAACTGGTAACTACGTCTTGATAAACACCATTACCAAAAGTTAAAGTATGTGCAAATACCTTAACTAATCTGAAATTCACGTTCACAGAAGAAAACAACGACAGAATGTATCAAAATACCACAGCCGCCGTCCAAATTACAATCCAGGATTCTTATATAACGTTTTAGCACAAAACAAACGAATATGTAAAATAATGTACATGTTAAACATGGCTTTCTTTACAGTATTGCATTATTCCACACATGTGTGAATGTTTATTTTTCCCAACAGTTTGTAAAATAACAAGAAATAAATATAAACAAAGATAGATTGTATTGGTATTTTGAATAAAATGCAGAACATACACCACATGTGACCTATTTGAAAATATGCATGTTGAAATTACGTCATATAATCAAAGATATTATTGGTGCTGGTTTTATCAGAAGAATCCGCATTCTTTTAAGAAACAAAATGATTTTGACATGTTGGTAGCTTAAGACGTTATGATCAAAGGAACATAAACTGATGTTTGTATATGGTATATGATTAAACTACTATTATCTTGTTAGTATCTTGCTAAGGTTACGACTATACACTTTCGTGCTACCGGTATTTTATATACACCTTAATAATGTTACCAGCATGCAATGGCCGGTTTACTTATATTAGAAGATAAAATAGGCCAGTCAAAACATCAAGAATTCCTGCGCTGTTAGTTATATGGTACTTGAGTAGTTAAAGCTGTTAAAAATTGCCTTTAATACTAGTATGTGGTTTATGTCGACATTATACAACGGCACATCGCCATGCGATATAACGGGGGCATCGCTACGAAGAGTCTGAAGATACCAAAGGGGTAATCATAATCAGTAAATCGAAGGACCAGACAACACAATGGCCAAAAGAGAAAGAATAGAAAGACAAACAACGATCTACAAAACATACACATAAAACAAAAGATCGAGTAACACGAACTCCACTAAAACCCGGGGTGAAATCAGGAAGGGTAAGATAATCTTGTATAATATTTGTTTCTTTCGACAACAAAACGTATCCTTTATATTAGTGTGAAAGGATATGAAACAGAGGGTAAATTAACATGAAAGACTACCTAACCTTATACTTATACACAGATTAAAAAATATCGAAAGAGATACATTGCTGCATTTAATGATTACAGAATAAACGTAAGATAAAACCGGAGACTCAACTACGAATGGTCAATTTACAGACATAGGCAACATTGGACAAAAGATACAAAAACAATACAGAAAAATAATAATCTAAGATACAACGAATTTTGTGATGTTTGTTTTTACACAATGATCTAGCATTACATCATTATCTCGATTAAGACGTTATTGTCATACGTTGTGCTGCTGGCTCCCATTACGTACAACAGCACGATGATGACAAACAATGCTAATAACCGTTATTATGATTGGCTTAATTTCTAAACCAATACCGCGGGTACAGAACTTTATGTTCGTCGACAATCTCTGCATTATTCCATTAGCATCCGCTAAATTGTGTTTTATCAAATTTGCCGGATCCAGCTTATTTTGACGTATACATTATAAGCTATATTGCTTTGATAATGGACCAAGTTAGGAAATATTGATGACAAAAACATTAGGAATATGGCCGAACATCACGTTATTGGATTAAAAGTAAAAAAGGTGAAGAAATGCACGTGATAAATATATCAAACGAGGACTGAATATGAACACGCCACAACATTTTTACCACTCTAAATTATAAAAGCAACAGAATGGATTAACATATAAAAGGTATTTGTTTGTTTGTTTGTTTGATGGTGCTTACCGCCACTTTCAACAATATTTCAGTTATATCGCGACGGTCAGTTTTATTGATGCAGGAAACCGGAAGGATCCGGAGAAAACCACCGACCTGTCGCAAGTCACTGACAAATTGTTATCAAATAATGTTGTACACGTACAAAAGGTGAATGAATACATGCGCATGATAAATAAATCAAATTAGGACTGAACATACCACAACATTTATACCACTCTATTAAATTACCACATCCACGCACGTGTAAACTTCAAAGACAAAACGGTGCATGAAGGTGTAATTACATACGAGATACAAAAATTGAATGTCTAGGTATTTAATTAAATTATAGGAGACATTGGCATAAAAATAGCACAGAGTAATTTTGAAAGCATAGCAAGAAAAAAAATTCTGCTTTAATATATTAAGAAGTGAATAGTTTTACAACAGGAGAACAGCCGGAGAGCAAACCAGTTCTTTTTTTTTCGCCTCGTGAAATTCCCTCTCCTTGAATAGTCTGATATTGCTTTGTGACGTCATTGCAGGATTAGGGTTATAGCTATTTAGCACAACTTTCAACAATATTTCAGTAAATTCGTGACGGTCAGTTTTATTGGTGGATGAAACTGAAGTACCCGGAGAAAACCACCGACCTGCCGTAAGTTACTCAACCTTCTTGGGTAAACTAACATGACTTACATTAATCTTGCTTGTGGAGTATGATCCTTCCTAACAAAAAAACACCAGATCGTTGTGCAGGTTGTTAAAATGCATAGCCAACGTCTTCGGAGTTGGATGTAAATTGACGACAATTGTTATCATCCTTTCCTAACCAGTTAAGTACTCGTGTTGTCGTTTCGTAACAAGCAATAACTTGTTCAGTATTCGTTGGTGGCTTGATGCAAGGCAACACTCCAAGCTATAATATTATCTTGTACCTGTCACAATAAAAACGTGCGGCCAACACAACAAGAGACATCGTTCTATACGTATACTCCTTATCTTATATGTATCTCGGACGGCAAACACAACAAACTGTCAACGACATACACTTAACCAGGAATAATGACATCAGGAATATGTAGACATAACAGATTTTGCAATCCCTTTTCAGCCCTTTGGTTTCCCGCCCACACATACTATTACGTCATTTTGATTTCCAATCTTTTGACTTTTGAGTGTACCCGATGAAGGTTACACCAGAAATGCGTCGTATGATCTATATTTAATGTCTACGTTTTTATCAATTTAACAATTTCCTTTTAAAACAATGCAATTATGCTTTACGTCATCGATCTATTTCGGTAACACAATTGTTTTTGTTCATCCTTTTTTAAAATTAATTAAATAATTAATACCTTTACAACTAGAACTGTCCGCATAGCGGGACTAATACCCCCCGCTTCACTCTGACTGTGTCCAAGATTATTGAAAACTAAGTCTACACGGAAAATATATTATTTGTCAAATTATAATATTTAATCACATTCAACAAAAATAAAAACGTCGTAGCATAAAAACTGTAAGAGGAGTT